>JASSUY010010009.1:0-48071 GCA_032466535.1 Forpus xanthops | reverse complement strand
TCCCACTAAACCATGTCACCCAAGGCTATGTCCAACCTGGCCTTGAACACTGCCAGCGATGGAGCATTCACAACTTTAATGGGAAACCCATTACAGTGCTTCACCACCCTTACACTAAAGAGTTTCTTCCTCATGTCCAATCTAAACTTCCCTTCTTTAAGTCTGAACCCATTACCCATTGTCCTATCACTACAGTCCCTCATGAAGAGTCCCTCCCCTACATCCCTATAGTCCCCTTCAGATAGTGAAAGGCTGTTATGAGGTCTCCAAGCAGCCTCAGGACTGCTCTGAACCACTTCTCTGCCCAACCTGTAGCTGTTCCTGGCATTGCTCCCACCCAGGGGTAGGACCTTGCACTTGGCATGGTTAAACTTCATAAGATTGGCATCAGCCACCTCACAAGCATGTCAAGGTCCCTCTGGATGGCATTCCTTCCCTCCAATGTATCGACTGAACCACACAGCTTGGAGTCATCAGCAAAGTTGTTGAGAGTGCACTCAATCCCACTGTCCATGTCACTGACAGATGTTGAACAACACCAGTCCCAACACCGATCCCTGAGGGACACCACTCATTACTGGTCTCCAACTGGATATTGAGCCATTGACCACAACTCTTTTTGTGCTGCCATCCAGCTAGTTCTTTATCCACTGAGTGTTCCATCTATCAAACTGATGTCTCTCCAACTTGGAGACAAGGATGTCATGTGAGACAGTGTCAAACGCTTTGCACAAGTCCAGGTACATAACATCAACTGCTCTACACCTGTCCATCAGTTCTGTATCCCCATCATAGAAGGCCACCAGATTGTTCAGGCAGGATTTCCCCCTAGTGAAGCAATGCTGGCTGTCACCAAGCACCTTGTTGTTTTTCATGTGCTTCAGTGTGCATTCCAGAAGGATCTGTTCCAAGATTTTGCCAGGCACGGAGGTGAGGCTGACTGGTCTGTAGTTCCCTGACTCATCCATTTTCCCCTTCTTGAAAATGGGGTTATATTTCCCTTTTTCCAGTAGTCATGAACTTCACCTGACTGCCACAATTTTTCAAATATGATGGTCAGTGTCTTAGCAACCTCATTTGCCAGCTCCATCCACAGAGCCCTGTCTGCCAGATTTTCTCCAAGAGCACCTCCAGGATTAGGTTATGCATGAAACTACCCGGAGCTACATGCTTCTGCTTTTTCTCTTATGTTTAGGTATTTAGTAAGGCTTTGAGGGAGACACAGCTTTGGTCCTTGTCCAGAAGGGGATGACATCTTAAAGCAGCCCTGAGGGAACTGAAATTGAAGTACTGAAGGCAGCTTCTTCTTACATGTTAGCGAAATGCATGCTAGTTAAATATCCTTTGGGAGAGTGAGAGAGAGAGCAGGCATGATTTTATAGCTTGGTGGTTAGACACTGCCCCGGGAGGTTGGGGTGCACTCCCACAGCAAGCAGGGTATGGCTATTAAGAGTAGCTGTGAAGCTGACAGCACTATTGGATGCAATCAGCAGCTGACAGGGTACTGAGGAATATATTTCATCCTGGGAATAACCACATGGCCATGTTTCCAAAACCGAGTGAAAAAACAATAACAAAAAAAAGCTGAATTTTTCCCTTTGTCCCGCTTCTTAAGGTTTTAATCTCATGGGTCTGAAAAAGGAAAGATGACACGTTTTATTCTGAGGAATAATGAAAGCAGCATTTGAAAGCTGGCTCCTCTTATCTCCTGAAGTCTGCCCAACTCTGGTCAATGTCCTGGAAACTAGGGTTCCCTGCAGGACTGGGAGTTGCTGGCAGGAGAAGAATGAACACATATACAAAACCAAGAAGACGGGGGATGACCATGTCTAAAATTGCTGGCGGCATGTCTTCCCAGGAAAACAGTGGGATGCTCAAACTCTGGGTGCAGAAGTGAAGGAAGGTGCCTCATCACAAAAGCTCCTCTTGATGGGGTGTGAACAAGGTGACAACCGCTGGAAATACCTACCCCAAGGATCATAATGGAGCTCAGGCAGAAGAGGAGCCCAGAAGCTGCCAGCCAGGAGGGCTCAGGCAGTGCTGACGCTCACTGCACTGGGAAGCAGCCCATCAGCAGCTTTGGGAATGCCAGTGGACATGGACCACTGGAGGGAAGAAGCCAGGCCTTTGAAAGCCTAGTGCTATTGTGTTGTGATGAGCAAAAACATCATCTAAAAGCATGATTTTAGAGAAAATGTTGTAAATGCCTATAGTATAGCAAATTTGGGATTTTAAAGAAGTGTCTGAAGGGGGCCTGTAAGGAGGCCAGAGAGGGACCCTTCATCAGGGATTGTAGTGATAAGACAAAGGACAATGTGTTCAAACTTTTACTGTGAGAGTGGTGAGACACTGGAACAGGTTGGCCAAAGAAGCTGTGAATGCTCCATCCCTGACAATTTTCAGTGTCAGGTTGGACACTGGGCATGGGGCAACCTGGTGTAGTGCAAGGTGTTCCTGCCTATGGCAGAGGGGCTGGAACTAGATGATCTTAAGGTCCTTTCCAACCCAAACCATTCTATGATTCTGTGATGATGTAATACCATAATATCTATTGTAAAAAATTATCTTGGATTTGTGTGGTTATATAGGCACACACTAAACCTCATGATGTTCCTGCTATAAAACAGGGGTATAGATACTAGATACAATGCTACAGTCGTAGAAAAAACTAAAAACAGAAGCCTCAGGAAATATAGCATCAGAAAACATATACCATGTGTCTCAAATCTCCTCTTTCTTGGGCAACCAGTCTAGTATCCCTCATGTACACGCTAAATTTGGCCTAAAAGCCTGGAAAGCAAAAAGACATGCTGCGGCCAGCACTCCTGCCAGGGTCACAGCCACATCAGGGTTGCCTGCCTCTGTGTACAATGACTCTCACAGACTGCTGCTAGGAAACTGGGCATTAGCGTACCACTATGAGAATTTATGTGGTTATTGCTGTATGGTGAACAAATGGGAGGTGCAATGGGATCAATGTGTCTGTTCCCCTTTGACGTGTTTGTGTGATCTAGCACACCTTCTTTAGCAAAGGTTGTGCCACTTGTGAATTCAACCATGGCATTACACAGCAAACAGTGTAGTCTACCCCTAGAGTATATTTTTCTTTCAATTGCTAAGCATAGTTCACACTGTTTTTAAAATTCCTTTCATAAAGGCACATGAGTAACATGAGGAGGTGATGGCTGTTACATAGTTGGGATAATTCTTCCTATATCATGCCTTGCTTCTTTATTCTTTTTGAACCAGAGTTGGGTACCTGAGATTGAAGCTCAGCAGACACTTTTTGCTGTGATCACATGTTAAACTTTCCTTTGAGCTGCTCAGATATCAGTTAGTGTCCATATCACAGTTAATGATTCATTTTCAGATGCAACTGTGAAGTCTTCTCATCCTTTCTCACTCACCTGTGGGATTCACAATGTGTGAGGCTGGGCTTAGACCTTCTGTGGGCTCTCACAGGCATCTTTCATGCAGCTTATTCTGATTCTGCAAGGAGATGAAGGGCATCCTGGACCTTTTGAATCATGTCCTAGTTCTCTACACTGTGAAGATCCCATCACCATGGATCCTGTGGGTACGTGGGGCTCAGTAGCCAGACAGGTCTCACCGATTATGATTGAAATATGTCTCCAGCTTCTTCGCTGCCTATAGTCAGGAGTATGTATTTTGAACATAACAGCTCAGACTTCCTGAGAGCCTTACAATAAGGTGCATTCCAAAGTTGCAGGTTAAAAAGGATTACCCCATGACATCTACAACCCTGCTTCTTTCATGCATCCAATAGGATGCTGAGAAAACTATATATAAGGGTCTAACAAAATATTCCTTGAAAAGTCAATAACAGTGCTCAGAGGAAATCTAAGTGGGCAAAAAATAGAAGTAGATTTGACAAATCACCTGTTCAGCAAGAAGCATTTACTTTTCCAAAGTTCCTGACCCAACTTGCAATGTGAGTCAGGGATTTGCTTTGCATTCATTTGTGAGTACTTGGTGCGCACAGCTTATATCTGTTCTGACCTGTCAATTACTGATACCCTAAGGTTAATATGGAGCATAAGGACTGGGCTGATGTTTCTTTACTTAGTAATAAACCCCAAAACCTTATGCTTATAAGCAATGATAGTCTTGAGATGACTCGTCCAAAACCCATGAAGCCTCGTCTGAAACAGTTCAGTTGTTATCACTTACAAAAGTGCTGTATTTATTGATATTTTGTGTTTGCAATTCATGCTCAAATCACAGCAACCAACTCATCTAGGAGGGTAAAAGAAAGGTCTAGTTCCTGTGCACAGAGTTTTACACAATCCAAACAATTCTCCCTTTTGTGAAAAACAAGGAGCGAGTAACAAAAAAAAACACGCAAGGAAACTACAGGATATGATTCATAAAAATCCCACATCTCCTCTATATGCTCATACTGTCTTCTTTGAAAAAATAAATAGAAGGTTTTGTTCTTTAGCAATGTTCCAGTAAGCAATACACACGCCAGAGAACAAGCGAGCTTAAGACAATGAGCTAAAATTAGAAGAGGCAGATTCAGCATCTAAAGTCACAAATACACACACACTTACTTTATAGGGAGAAGGCATCTGGAAGAAATATAGTCACATGGACTGTCTGGGTGCTGGCATTATGACTGTAGCACAGGAGATTCATCTGTCAGCTAAAAGCTCTTTGTTGATCCTCAAACAAGTCTTTTAATCCTATCTGTGAAAAGAAGCAACAACTGGCCTGCTTTGGTGGCTGTTGTGAGGATGAAACCCTGGCTGTTTACAAGGATCTTGGATTTTCATGTTGAGTACCACTGGAATAAAACTATTTCTTCAATCTACTCAGTAACTCAGTTTGAGCCATTTTGCTGTTCAAAGTCTACTTCTTACTGAAATGGAAGAGAAAGATACGGTGTGCACCATTCATCAACACTTTAGCATTAATAGCTATAATTTTTTTCTGGCATATTCATATTTTTCCCTACCATAAAAAAAACCTAAACAGCCCTGTGCAGCCAGATACTTGCTAGTCACAGCCAATCCTCAGTAGACCTTATCAGCTCCATCAATAAACCACTTGCATTCCCTTGGGAGGCATGTTCAAAATTATCAAGAAGCAGCCAGTTCTACATAAGAGCCTGAGGAATCATAACTTGCGACCAGGACCGCTCCTTCCATATTGTGCCATCAATCAGTAATAAAAGGAAGAGTTACTTACACCTACAGAGGGGGAAAGGATAACAATCATGACACATGCAAATTTTGACATTATAGAGAGGATTCAGCTATCTGATACCACTCTAGATTTATAACCCCAGTGCAGATGCAGGCTCTGAAGAATGCAACATGAGCTATTGCAGGTCAATGAAGACAGAGAGGTTTTCCAGCATCCAATACTACTAAAATTACCAAATATTTCATTGCAAGGCATACTACACCATCAAGATGCTTCTCATTAAATAATTCACTGGACATTTTAAAGGAAAACTGAGTCCACATATTCATTTTTTAAGTTTTTCTGTTCTTTCTGCTGCTTATAGATGTTGCAGCTGTTTTAAAACTACATACTCAACTTGCAGTATGAACCCAAACTCCCACTGAAGGCAGTAGCTCGTAAGGAGCAGGAACTGGTTCCTTCTGGTTAAGGTGGCAGAGACAGAGCTGTTACATATCAGGTGTAGTGACAGACAGTATACATTTGCATTCTGAGTAGCATCATGCATATAAGATGATTTTGGAGGGAGGAGGAGAGGTGGCTGATAATGAGAGAATTCAATTAATTTTGGTTTTGTTTCCAAAGAATCAGTTGTCATTTTTCCTGATCCATTTGGTAGCTAAAGAATCATCTAATTTATACTTGCCCCTAGACCAAAATGATTATAATAAGACTAGATTAATTGTAGTCTCTACTAGATTAACTATAGACGTTCCAATAAGATTCTCAAGACAAGGTGATCTAAAATACTGAGAGAAATGTTAGACCTTTACTGACTGTGTTGAAGGAGAGAGGAGCTGAGAATTACCCCAGTTATGTTCATACTTTTTATTACTGTGTGGAGTCTGGTAGAATTGTATGTAGTTAGGCTGGGTCACTGTTACAGCTGAGATCAGGTACTGTGAACATGGAAAGTGAGCCTGTACTGATTTGGGGAACGTAAATGTTTGTAATGCACGCTTTCACCCTAATCGGTTGATAGATATTTTGTTCTGATAGCTCTTAATAACTTTATCAAAGCCTAATATTTAATTAGACAGCTAAAGAACAATGCATTCAGATGCTATGATGTTCTGAATGTTGCAAAATGAGGTTGCTTGTATGTAAGATACACCACAAAAGAAGTAATTTGGGATCTTACTAGCAATGCCCTATTCAGTTATTAATGAAGACATTAATATGGCAGTTATAACTGGCTGGATATTTTTCAGTCATGTGTGGACAGACGAATTCAGTCTGAAGCAGCGTATGAGCTAAGAGTAGTAAATAAGACAAAGTCTGCACAAAATTCTGGACCTATGCTCTTACTTAGCTTCAAGTACAGAGCCTCAGTCTGGGTTTTCAGTGAACCTGCTCCCTTTTGTAGGCCAGCCCAGGAAAAGATGTAGGAAGGATCTTGAAACTCTACTTTCTAAGGCTCTAAGAGGCCTGTGTGAATAAAGTAATGTACTCAGGCCACTGATAGCAAGTGGAAAAATGAAATCCTTCTGGGGAAAAAAAAAAAAAAAACAGAAAAAAAAAAAGAGAAAAATATCTCTACTTTTTCTGAAACCATAATTTTAACATTGTCTTCCTCTAATTTGGCAGGGAAAAGAAGCAGAAATAAGGAAGAAGAGTAGTGGCTCAACACATATAAATTCAGCTTTTATCTCACTATTCTACTCCTTTCAAAGCTGCCAGTGGAAAGAAAGACTTTTTCTGGGGAGGAGAATCTCCAGGGGAAGCAGTGAAAAAGCAGGAGAGAAGGAATCTGGAAGAATTCACTCCCTCCCACCTCCAAGAGATTCCTAGAAGCATTGTTAGCCTGAAGGTTTCCAAAAACCCACTCCACTTCTCAAAGGCAGGGTCATTTTCTATGGCAGGTTGAGTTTAAAGCAGCAATGGCGTCTAGCTGGAACCTCTCACAAGGTTGGAATGCTAGGAGTCCCAGGAGAGAGGGTTTAATGTACAAAATGCAGGTGAGGTAGCCAGAAAGACATGATGAATGCAATTTATCACAGGGCTCTGCAATTTATCACAATGGAATCACAGGAAACAAGCAGAGCAGAGAGGCAGATAGATAGACTGGATAGATTAAGCTCCTCTGGGCATGGACCTCCTTTGAAATATGCCAAGGAAATTACATGTTATGCATCCAAATTTTCAAACAATATTTTACTGATTGGAGTGAAGCTCTGCATTTCTGGGGCCGGAGTCCTTTTCCCCAGAAAGGAAAAAGATGCGTTATGCTGAAGGATGAAATAAACCTAAAATTGTAGGATACTGTTTTGCTTCATTTTGGTTTTAATCCGCCTCTGGAGCAGCTCTGGATACATGCCAGGAGGTAGGGCTCTGTGAGTGCAAATCAAGCGCTTGTACTCCCCTCCTGCCCACTAAGTTTGCAAGTTTAGGCTCTGGAAGCTCCGCTCACAGGAACAATTTCAATCTGTGAGCTACTTTTGACAAGGCGCCAGTGATCAAAGTGTGCTCGCAGCAAACACACTCCTTCCTCACATCACTGCTTTTGTGGGATGCCTTTCTCGTAACAGGTCTGTTGTACCAGTGTAACAGTTCCCAGTTTTACAGCAGCAGGGCCGGCGCGGTTCTGTGGTCCAGTGTATTGCTGCAGTGTGATGGATATTCCCCACCTCCCACAAAGCAGGGGCCTTACAGCTTTCAAAACAGCACACGTACAATTTAAATTGTTTCACTGGGAGGGGAATTACGTGTTCTGCAGCGTCGCAGGACAAAGAGGCAAAGGAACTCTAGAATATGAGCTTGTTGTTAAAAGCTGGAGCTTTGCAGTGCTCTGTTTTGTGCACGTTTTAGCCTGCTGTGTAACATTACTTTTACATTAATGTTTGTGGTTCCTTTTTTATGCACTCCAGCTTCACCATGCTCCACCCTTTATATTTAAACAGTCAGATTCCTATGATTCAACCAGGGGTGGCATGTTCAAAGCTCCACTTCTTTTTAGTACCGATTAAAAAGGAAAAAAACACACGCAAGAAAAAGCTCAGAGTATCAAACAAGTTTACTTCAAATAGCTTTTATTGACACTAGGACAAGACTATAGCCAAAGAATGATACAAAACACAAAACAAAAGGGATTTAACAACTCGGTTTTAGAATATTTCACGCCAATCCAATGCTCATATATCTATAATCAACAAAGTTCTGGAGCACAGTATTACTTAACATTACTCATTGGATGCTTTCAGATACAAAAATGTATCAGGAATAATAGCAATGGTTCCTTTTACTCTAACGGAAATATTACTATCAACCTTTAAAAGTGTTGCCCTTTGGGTCAGTCCCACTGATTCTTTATGCCTTAGAATCTGATCTGCCTGGAAAGACAAATTACAGATAAACTGCTAGTTCGCTGAGCAAAAGGACTGTTTCTTATCATAGAAACAGATAGCAACATGAAATTCCCAAGAAAAAAATAAACATTTCAGCTGTTCATCTCTAGACCAAAAAGTCGCTGTTGTAAAAAAACATGTCAGTAAGTTTGTTTTGAAAGCTTCAGTTATGACTTCACTAGGTATTGCTTTATGCTTTCCTATTGCATCATAACTTAAATTTTAAGCCAATCAAGAAATTTTAAATAGCAGTAAACTAAGCAGCAAGAGACATGAGTATGAACCTGTTGGCTTAACACATGACAGGTACACCCTCCTGAAGCCAATAGACTACATCCGCTACTGACAGTGCTCTCTCAGCAGACTTTTCTAGAAGCCAGAACTGGTATTTCATATCAGAAACAAGGATGTGTGGCCAAGTTTAGATCTATATCTATGCTTTCTTTACAGTTTCTGTGTGACTGAGTGCAAAGTTAAGGTTTCTTCTCTAGCTACCTCCTGGATTTTACCCAAAGACTGTTAGAGAAGGGATTTCAGTGGTCTTTGAATCAGAGCATCCTACAGCTCTCCTACTGCAAACATGTATTGGCTTAAACCATGACCCAGGCATACCATCGGGAATGGGTTAATGTGTGGAGATCTTAGCACAGAATCACTCACTGCACAGTACCAGTGCCACTGGTTTAATGCATCACTTGCCTTTAGACCATACATGCAGGAGAATGTCTTCCTTATAAATTACCCAACTCGCAGTATACTAATTAAGATCTCAATAGTGGTATCTTTGATGGTGCAAAACAATTTATGTTTTGCTAAGCACTATTCTGATATGCTGAACCACAGAGCATAGCACAGAACAGGATAAAGGACTGTGAATAAGAGATATAATTAATAGTTGCTGCCATGTTCTTTTTGGTCTTCACGCTGCAGTGTGTTATTTGCTACAGACTAAAACTGAGCTAGTAACAAGATGTCATGGGACAAAACCCTTTTGGATCAAGTGAAAAAATTACATTGTTAAAATCAAAATGGGTCCCTTTTGAGGTTAGAGAGGAATGTGAGTTTCACAATTTCTTTTTTTAACCATCAGCAGCCAGCCAGCTAAATCGTACGCATACAATACCGCTTTAGTTTGGATCTGTCACAAAAATGGAGCATTTAATTGCTGCTGGAAGTGATAAAAGATAAGCTCTTCTTATTCCCACACCAAGGGCAGGGACATCTATCAGAAAAGGCAGACCTTTTTTTTTTGTGGTTTTCTATGTGCTACAAGGTGGAGTTCAATTATAGGTAAGAAAACAAAGCAAGTTTCTTACCTGACAAAGCAAAAGTCTGAATGATAATTAAGAACCCAAACTCCTTCAAATCCAGGATGAAAAGCAGGTAACAGAAACCTGATTTAAAAGAAATTCTTTCCCAGCAGGTCCCCCCACCATGTACATATTCTGGTTTACTTCCATATGGAGTCTGTAAAAAACCAAAAAAAAAAGTGTACAATTGTTCACAAAGCTCTATTGTGACCTTTTAAAATAAAACAACTGCACACTGCTATGCTTCTGGAAAGGCCACTGTTGGGGAAAAAAGGGATATTATGAACATCTCCTCTATCAGTCATGTTATAAAGTGCCTGCTGGGGGCTGATAGCAAATGAACAGCATACACTTCAGGGCAGCACACCTGGCTACCGCTGGTTAGGATGAAAAATTGTACAGTGAGGTCCATGTCTGCATCCTTGTGGGATGGAGGGGGCATTCCCCAAACAATAAATGCCCTGAGCACCTCTTTGCCCCTGCAAGCTAATAGGAGTTAGCAGCCTCACAACCATCCATGCTTTTGGAAATGTTCCCTTTAATTCTTTGTCCCAGACACATTGCCCCGAAAGTGTCCTGCTGTCTGTCTACACAAATTAATCAGTCTCTACATTCTTGTTCTCTACAGGACCTCTGGTGTTGGCTGCAGCAAAACCTTCCTAATATTTCATCTCTGGTTATGACTTCCAGCTTTTTAGGGAGGCTGCACTTAGATAAGACACCAACTCAAGTACCACATACTCTAGACAGGGATTCATTTTGCCACTTTCTTTCAGCTGGCAGCACATTGTTGACATTTTTGCAAAGAAAAGAAATAGCCATCTTTATTTACATAACAGCTGTTTAGATTTTCTTTTTCTGTAATGATATTTACTTAACATAGCTTAATGATATTATTTTCCTTTCCTGAAATTAGTTCATTTTCACTGAAAGTAAAATTAGGAAAGTACATAATTAAAAAAGGGACTAAATCTTTCATCTTTACACTGGCAAAATTCCCACCAACTTTGATTACTCACTAGGAATTTTGCCTGAAAAAGGATCATATAATCAATCACTTCGTTACTGTAGATTATATTAAAGTCAAATGAGCACATACGGAATTCCTGCATACAAAGTCTCAAAAATAAAGTGCAAGACACTCTTACGTTCTGAGATTCACTATTCTTCATTGCTCTTACTCTAGCCCAGGTAAAAGCTTTAAACTGGGTGAAAATCATTCTTTTCTTGATATCCTGAGTCACATCTCTTTATAGTTGTCAGTTTCTACTGATAATTTAATGACCTCAGAATACAAGAAAAATACAAGAATATAAGAAAAACCCAACTGCGCTTAATGTTTAGTCCCTAAATCTAGGGAAGAATATGAACTGAGCAAGCATGATAGTGGTACTTGCTGCTGAGGCATGTCTCATTCTGGAGGTTGGTGGCTTAAGGAAACCTTGGTCCAGAGGCAGAATGAAAATTTGTGCACGCTTTCCCTGGGAGCAAAGATTCACTGCTAATGGCAATGGCAGCCTGCAGTGGCAGTGCCTTGGGATGTCCTTCTGCCTGCTGACAGCCCCTGTGTCCCCAGCACCAGGCAAGGAATCACCATGGGTCTGAGGGCTCTCTGCCACCTCCTCAGCTTCAACTTCCCCATGGAAACACACGTAGGAACCACCATTTGACCCATCTCATTTGTGCATTTCAGTTTTAAGTATTCTAAGCTCATATGTAGACATTTTGGCAGCCAGCTTGAAATATCTGGGACTGAATTTTCAGAGGTGTCAATGTCCCTAGCCTAAGCTGAGGTCCATGGGGGACATGAGACTGGGATGTCTCCTCAGAAACAGCTCCTAAGCCTCTGAATTTGGACATTAAAATTGGAGAAACATGCATCTCATGCATCTTTCTGAAATTCTTGGAATTTGTTGCTGAATCCAGCTAAAACTGGGCACTTTAAAGAGTGTCTATGTGAATATTTCCCTGGAAGTATGTCTAAAATTGCTGGGAGAAAATTTAGCTGTAATCCATGGGGAGCTATTGATGGTAATAAAAATACTGTGAGAAGAAAACAGCAGCAAGTGAAACTGCCCTCTCAGAAAGCCCTGGTCTGCTTTGAAGGAAGTGTTGATACTCACCATAAGCCTCAATCATTTCCCAGAGGGCTATACGGTGCCTTGTAATGACATAATCAAAAAGTAATGGTGCTCTGGACTTAAAGAAAAGGAAAAAAAAGAAAAAGCAGGGCCTGATCCATCTCCCATTGAAATCAAAGAGGATTTTGCTATTGAGTTCAGTGAGAACAGAGTTCTGGACACAATCTGTGCGCAGCTTATTTGCACATTTGCTTATCCAAATGATCCCAACTTTAACCAACAGCATGTCTAGATGTCTGTCTGGGAGTATGCCTGTACAAATGCATAAATGTGAGTTTATAATGTGGTCTAATTCAAATTATTCTGGCATTTTGAAGGCATTTCCAGCTACAAAGGACAGCTTTAGCTGATTTCTACTCCAGAATATAGACTTTAATTGGTAAAGTTTGTAACTCATATTTCAGGCTCTAATTCACATACAGTTTCATGTGAGCTAAGGACACAAGCAGATTTTGCATTGGTGGGGTTAATTTCAAAATGCTCTTACTAAGCACTCAATTAAAATTTTGCACCACTATTTCGAGATGTGAAAAGCTCTACAAATCACACAACTCATCAGCTATGGTCCTTGGTTTTCTTGAAGGGAAATTTCTTTGAAGACCACAAGAAAATTGCAATAAATGGCAAGTAAGATTGCCATCACAAGTCTGCTGAAAATGCAGGATGAGATGAACTCCTGATTGCTTTAGTCATGTGAACAACCCCTTCAGAGCAGCCCAAAGTCAGCAAGGTGGCTTACACCAGGAGTCAATTTAGCCTGCTGGCACTCTTTGCATTACTAAAATGAGCACAATTTTGGCTTGTAAATGGGGAGTAGAATTTTATTTCACTTTCTGAGAGGCATACACCCATTTTAGAGTAAGCCTTTCAGAATAAAAGTTTACTTCACATTATAGGAAATGACATTCTTTTTTTAGATTTCCCTTTTCAAAGCATGCCTCAGATTTCTAACATGTAGCAGAAAGCTTTTGTATAAGTAATAAAAGTCTTTAAAATTAAAATGCTAATCGTAAACAAACCCAAATGCATGAAAGATATAGTCTGACTGCATAACAAAAGAGAATTATATAATTCTATTTGAGTGAAATCTTTCATCTTTGATTTACAGGTTTGACTATGCCTGTAACTGAAACCATATTGTTCCATATCTTTTATATCATGGCCTTCCCCAAAATCTTGCTTTAATTAAGGTTCCTTTCAGATTTCAGAATAAAAAGCATGACAGTCTTCACTTATGGCTTTAATATATCGTTTGAGTTTGGAAAATATATAAAAATGAACATCACTTGCTTTTAAAAGCTGAGCGAGCTATCAAATGCTGCAAGCTGAATACTTCAAGATATCTCCCAGGGTTCATTAGGTGAGAAAGTTGTAAACAAAATAAAAGTTGCTGTAGCAGAGTTTCGTTCATTTGAAGTAGCCTTACCTACGTGCCCTATCTCTTTCTCTGACTGTAAGGCAACACGTGTAACAGTTTAAGCGTTCATTATCAGCTAAAGGCACAACTATATGTTACGTTCTCAAACATGGAATTAAACAGCTAAAGTCACACTGCAGGGAGATCTTGCTGCGCTTTGGGGAGCTAAAATAAAGCATAAACCGTTTGAAGCTTCTTAAGCAACATCAGTTCTCTTGATGCAGGACTACATAAAGAATCAGTTCATATTCACATGACAACCTGTAAAAACACCCCCAACACAACCTCCACAGGAACACCTGAGCTTCAAATGAACTGCACGCAGTTACTGAAGATCGCTGCTCTCAGAGACAGGATGCAAAAAGATTTCAGAACAAAGTAAAAACACATTTTAAAAGCCATCCACACTTGATCTCTGCTGCACATATGGTGAGAGCTACTGTCAACTACGGAGGGTACAGCACTTTTTGTTTTAAAGGCAGAAGATTGCTCGTTTTAGAATGCATTTTCACAATAGAAAAGATTACATGGAATGGGGAGGGATGCCCGGAAGAAGGGAAAAGAAAGTAAAGCAGCAACAAGCACAGAACTTCGGGGGATTTATAGTACAATAAGAAGTGCTTTCTCTTTAGCTAAATTCCATCATCGTAATTTACACACCTTTCACTTAATTCGTCTAAGAACTCATGACAGGGGGTTAAAAAATGGCACATAAAATAAAATTGTCTTTTTTTTTTTTATCACACAGAGAGAAGAAAACTAATTCTATTAACAATTTGACACAGTATGAAAAAAATTACCCAGTAAAAATTGTCAGAAAGTGATTCATGGGGTTTACTGCGCATTTTGCTGGCTGTTGGAATTCTTGTATCTATAATCTATCATGTTGAATTTTGTAATGCTCTATTTCGCAATTTATGTTGGTGTGTGGGTCAAACAGCATATAAAAAGCATGCTCTAGGCTCTTTCTCCCAAGCCCGTTTTACTGTAACTCTAGAATTGTAGCGGTTATATTTAAGGAATCTTTAGGGCCCTTTCAAGTCCATCCAAAGAACAAGTGAAGTTGCTATTCAGAGTTTTGTGCCCAGTGTTTATGTTCCATCTGATCTGTGCCACCCAAGCAGCAGACAAGACATGTCTGAGGGTGCTTTGGGGGGATACACAATGATGTCACCCACAGGAAATATCAGGGAGGACTTGGCACTTCAGAAGGCTGGCTCTTCTTCCATGGGCTCGCCAGCAGCTCTGTAAAAATAAACAGGCAATCAGAATACGGCACAAGAGTACACAATGACATTGTAGATTTTCATGCATAATCAAAGCTGATTTTTCAGCTCTCTCTGATGTTTATTTGTGTTATTCAGTTATCCATAAATAGAGTTTCTTTCCTAGGAAGTATAAACAAATGTCAAGTGGAAAAACATTTTAGATCCAAGCAATCACTGAAAATGTTCCTGTTTATATTAAAATATGTCAGAATATTTTATAACTTTTTGTCCAGAAATGCACATGCTTTGTGTCAACAGAGTCAAATAATTTCATGAAAATAAATAGCTGTGATATTTTTATTTTACAAGCTTTTGCAACTAAAAATACATGCATTTATTTTTTTCAAGTGGGCAAAAAGTTACAACAAAATAGTTTACTAGTAGTCTAGTAGTTAGCAATGTTTCCTCTGGGGTTCTTCTTCAGCCTTCTGATTTTTGATTCTGAGAATTTAGAAATGCATTGTCTGTCTGCCTGCAATTTCTGGGACCAAATTCTGAGCTCAATCAGCAAGGTCACTGTCATAAAGAAGGTATCTATTAACAATATTAAATAAGGTTATACATTTATTTTTGTTTGAAAGTCTCTGGGTAATAATCAGGTTAGGTAAGATGAGCTCTTTAAAACAACCAAGAGGTAAATGATGGGGACATACACTGAGCTGGAAAAGAATTGTTATAATTACTTGTATCTGACAAGCTATCACATCTGAGGATTATCCTGGCAGTTATAAAATGGGAAGCTCCTGAAATCACAGTTACTATTGAAAGGCATAGTAATTTGGACATAAACCAATTTTCACCTCATTCTGGCAGAATACCATATGACAAATAAGCTGAAGACCTCCCTAAAAATAGTCCCTTCAAGCCATTTTGAAATGCAGGTAGAGAAAAAATAAATGCAAATTAATAAATAAGACATTTACCAGAGAAATCTTGTAAACCAGTATAATAACTGGCTTCAATAAAACATGCCTCAGAAAGTACAAACTCGTGAAAACTCATGGAAAAAAAAAAAGTAATTAATGGGGCTTGCATAGGCTTTGGTAATTTATTCAGCAAGGAAGCCAGAGAATTTGAAATGAATCTGGAGTTTATTAAAGTCTTTCCCAATGAAAAATTCAGCAATGTGCCTTTAAATGATTTTATACAGGTTGTTCTTTAATGATTTGGAATGATCACAGATAGTATGTTGAAAAATATGTCAGATGAATGATATGTGAAAAATGAGATATTTTCAGACTAATCATTTCCAAAGGATTATTGACCCTAAAAGTTTATTAGTCGATAAAGCTCAAATGTTTTGTTCCTCCACCACACGGTGGAGAATGTTTCCTATGTACAGTAATCACTGCATGCTCCTCTTTCCCAAGAGGCAAGGTGAAGCCCTTTTGCATTTCATTTTACCCCTCTTGCATTTTCTGTCTTGCAGCAGAGACCGCACAATGGCAGCCAAGGTGGGATAGAGACCTGCCTGCTGCTGATGTCCTCAGGTTTGATAAAGGATCATGCACCATGTGGGGATTCATACTGATGGTTTAGTGGGAGGTGCCCCAGCCCATGGCAGGGGGGTTGGAACTAGATGATCTTAAGGTACTTTCCAACCCTAACTATTGATTCTATGATTCTATGCCGCTGTTGTGTTGATCACACGCTTCCACTTTGTCCAGATACTTTTGGAAGACTTGCATGTCCTCTGACATAATGCAAATGTGTAACAAGCCCTTGCTAAACAACCCATGGGTCTGGCTGGAAAGAGGAAAATTTGGAAGTATATAACAGCTCAACTCTTAAGTTGGGCTGTGAGTAAGCAAATGAGAAGGCATAGTTGTCAATAGATTCCAATTAGAGACTGGCAGAGCAGGAAGGACTGGAGCTCTGGAAAACCTCTGGAGTGAAAGTGGGGCTTTGGGCTATTTATAAGGATCCAGGGAAGCAGTATGTTCATCAATCTGTTCGCATCTATTTGGCTTCTGGGACTGACATTCTCATGACCCTAGTACAATTGAGAGATGATCTTACTCAGGGTTTTAGTCGTGGGCAATTTTCTACTGATGAGGGTAATTCTGAGGGCCATGACTGACCTCAAGTGCCATATTCTAATATATTCCAATATTTTCCAACTGTATGCCAATATTCTGCATCAGTCAGAGCCTAAGCACCATTAGGAATTATTTTTATGACAGTGGCAGATGTAAGATGCTTTATGCAGAAAGAGAGGATGAGGTTAGGGTGCCCTGCTGAAAACAGCTCTTGTCTCCCAGTGTGGCAACTCTAAGATCCTTCCCCAGTCTTGAAGACTTATGTGTATGCTTTAACTTCATTTTATTCATGTCAGAGAAGTCACTGAATCTATCCAAAGGCTTATCATTCAAAACACGTATTTTGATGGGATAACGGCTTATGTCAGAGTCTTGTGTGAAAGCCAGTAAAGTTTTGGGGTTCTTAGCACCAAAGAGCCTCATTTTTCCCTCTTTGTGCAGAGAGAAAAATACTGTAGTCCCTCTAACCCTGAGCAAGAAATCAATACATAGCCATTCTGTTGATACCAAAAGTTGTCAAAAAAACACAGTAGAAATCAAAGGGGCAGAGTCTGACAGGCCAAATTTATGTTACTTCAGTTATGTCACTGTTAGTTACATTCGTTCAGTCACTCTTTCTGCAGCTGACAAGAAGTTGGCATATAAACATAAGACACGCAAAAAAAAACCCATGCTGTATTGTACGTTCGAACTGGTTCCTCAAAGGCGCAGCTGTGAGTTCAGGTCTGATTTTGACTGATTCTGTGCAGTCAGCAGATTTAGAAAGACATTGATTGGGACTGTATTAATTGTAGAAGCACAGCTGTGATTTGTCATTCAGGCTTCACTGTAGCTCATTTGGACCACAAGTTCCTAGGAGCTGAACCCTTTTCGCTTTGCTTAATTTGGTGTGTTGGAAACAGTGCTCATCTATAGTTCTCTAGATATGCAATTCACATTATGGCAGACTGGTGTAGTCTGTTTGAAGCTAATACTAATCAAAATTATTTCGTTTAACATTTAAAACAAAAGAAATGGATGAGGCAAAAATCCTACCATATGCATAGAATCTGGCAAAATGTGTGACATCTTAAGTATTATCCTGTGGCAGCTGAGAATAAATAGCAACCATATTAATTATGAGAATATTATTTCAAATAGTTCATATCTGCAATTTAAAAAACTGTTAATATTTAAAAATGAAGATAAACCCTGTACATAATCCAAAAAGCAAATGTTTCTCTTACCTTATTTTTAGAGTTATAGACATTCCTCATAGCAACATCATCGCACACATAAAAATTCAAGATACGTTTCTAAGTCACAGAAACTGCTGAACAAAAGACAGAATTTCTGGCATGGTATGGATGTTTTATGCCATAATCTGTTCCTAACTTAGCTGTTTTAGGGAAGATCACTGTAATTGAAAAGTGATCCTCTGGTAGCAAAGAGCCAGGGAAACAGAGGTACATTTCTATACCATAGAGATGATTCAGAGTGTCTGCCTAAAGGCATCATATAAGGGATCCTGAGTAAGTGTATATCCTAGTAGAAATAGACTTTGTATGAATCAAAGCAAATGGCACTAAAAATAAAACTGATCATAGTTTAAGACCAGAATAAGGTAACTACACATAAACACTGTAAAGAGGAAGTAAATTTCCAAATAAGGCAATTAAAATAAACTATAAACTCTGGCAAGATAAATGTAAACCCTTGATGAGGCAGGCCAAAGGAGAGTCTGAAGAGCAACATGTTAAAAGTATAAAAACTAATAATAAAAAGATCTTTCAAAGTACATCAGAAAAAAACGATCAAAGCATAAAAGGAGCATCAAGGAAGGTAGACCACAAAAGCAAAATGAACTATTTATATCTGTTCACTAGAGAAGTGTCAGGGTGACTTTATTGTTTGCAGATGAACTATCTTAAACTGAATCAGCACTTAGAACCAACTGATATATTAACCATTGCTGAACTGCTAAAAACAGATGATATTTGTCCACTGTATGCCAGGAGAATGCAATTATGATATTGCTAAAGAAATAATTACTGAGCATATTCTACTGCATAATTTTGCATCCACAAAAGAGGTAGAGAAGGTAAGAAATTCAATTCCCTTTTTGGAAACTGCAGGAGATACAGTAAGCTGGTATGGGGAAATCGGTTTTAATCAGTGATTACTAGGCATTTAGGTAACAATAATTTGGGTAAGAGTTAGGTCTTAACACATAGAAAGAAAGCAAGCATTATAAATTTATTAAAAATTTCTGAAAGAAATGGAAGAAGAGGAATCAAGTGATATCCCTGCACAAAGAAACCTTCCAACAATTTTATCCAAATGCTTTGAAGAACACAGGTAATGAGAAAAGGCCCTCTCATAGACAGATAATCCATCAAAAGTAGGAAACAGGTAATAATATTTGTGATTTTTCACTATACAGGGATTCTCCAGAGTATCTCAAAAGGGCTTAGCTGACAGTATTTCTAGGTGATAATGTTTGTTGATGATGACAAACTACTGACACTGGGCAGTTCTAAAGCCCTAACACCATTTCTGAATGAAAAAGAAGGCAAATTAATACAAACTAAAACACAATGCACAAAATAGGAGGGAGGACAGCTTCAGTTGATTTTACACAGAGATGGCTATGTCTGAGAGCTTGAAATTAATGGTAGAAGAGCAGAGAGCAAAACAAACAACATTAAGATAGTGTGTTCAACACCTGGATTCCTGCATGCAGTTCTTACACCACCTCAAAGAAAACTACAAAAGGCACAGAATCATCAGGGGTAAGAAATTATTTTCATACCAGGAAGAATACAGAGTCTTGAGACTGCTGAAGCCTTTAAAATCAGAAATAGGCAGAGACTATGAGTCTCTTTCTCTCTTTCTCATTCTGTTTCTCCTTCAATACTTCTTTCTTTACTTCTTTGCTTTATTTCCTTTGTTCTTTATTTCTTTCTCCTTTCTTTCTTTCTTTTTCTTTCTTTCCTTCCTTCCTTACATCCTTCCTTCCTTCCTTCCTTCCTCCTTCCTTCTTACTTTCTTTCTTTCTTCTTCTTTCTCTCTCTCTTTCTCTCTTTCTCTCTGCTGTTTTTATTTCTCATAGTATAAGAACTAGGGATTCCCCAGTGAACTTTTTTAAGTTTAGTGCAATGCCTAATGAGTCTGTGGGATTCCCTACCTGAGTACCAAGGGCGCAAGTTGGTTTAAAAAGCCTTTGAGAGGTTTATGCCTGGGTAGGTATCCCGGAAGCTTTAAATGGCATGGGTCAGATTCAGCTTCGAGATCTACCAGCCCATTAGGGCAAGGTTTATTCTCAATCTCCTCTGCTACAGATTCTCTTCCTTATTCACTAGCCCACCTGGGAGATGAGAGGAAGCTGGGCAAGACAGGCCTGCAGCCTGACCTGGGGAACCCTGACCTTGTTCTTTAGCAACTGGTCCTGGCTATGACTTCAGATCCTATGAGACATGCCCAGGTAGGTGCAGGTTACTCAGCACAGCTGAAGTGGATACCCAAATAGTGAATTGTTAAGAGAAGCTCTATGTCTTGATACACAAACACAGCATACCACCCTGATGGTGAGTAGCTGCTCCCCAAGGTCCAGCCAGTTGTTCTGGTATAGAGTAATATAATGTGTATAATATAATGCAGTATGATTGAAACTGCAACTGGTAGCTGTGTGACAGTAATACCTAAAAATTGCACTCTGTTTTCATTTCCATTTAAGTAGAATCTCTAGCTAGCTTAATAAGGGCCATAAAGTCAAATTCCGATAAATGCCATTCTCAAAATTTACCGTTTGCTGTAAAAACAGTAAGTGCAAGAGATATCCCTCCACACCCTTTTATTTTTTGATTTTAAGAAGAAACACACAGAAGCTCCCATGTATCAGGGACAGCGCTGTACTGAATACTTTCACAGCATGATTTCCGAAACAGATGTCTGGCCAAAGCAAAATTCTAATCAGTTAAATCGTATTTCACATAGGGAATAAGGAGTTATCAACACATAAAAGTTACGGTAGTTAGAAATGTTTTATAGGGCATGCCTGTTCCTTTAATTGCATCTGTATTTAAATCTGTGCTAGCATCATGCATGTTTTCTTTCCTATCCACAAACTTTTTTTCTATATCTGTTTTCTTCTGAACTCTATAATCAAGTTTCAATTGGACTTTAAAATGCAGAGCTCTGCTTTGGTAAAATAAAAGTGCAGCAGCTTTTCACAGTTTTCTTCATTTAGCATGCCAGAGAAAATCAAATTAAAAATAATCAGCATTGTCACTTGAAGAAAAGAAAGAAAGAAGGAAGAAAGAGAAATACTTAAGATGGGCCTTAGCCAGGAGCATTTTATCCTTTATTCATCAGTGGTAAATGAGTCAGATATGAATTGGCCAGCAAAAGAGATGCTTTACCTAAAATCTTAAAGTGAGTAGTCTCACTTCAAACACCAATATATATTCCAACACAACTGGCAATAATTTTCCCCAGAGGCGTTTATTGTTGCTCTCTTCATCTGGAGGACTGACCATCTCAAACTAAAGTCAACAGGATCTTTACCTCCAGTTCAGTGAAACACTGTTAGAGATGCAGGCCAGAATAATCAGCCTGGCTGACCATGGTGGGAATTTAAAGAGAGTAAATTGGCTCCTGGCATAATGAAGGAACCCTTCAGCCTGCCCTGTCAGCCACGGTGCTTTCTGCTCTGATCCCACCCTTCCTGTCACAACCAACTTTCCAAAACACTCAATGCAAAAGCTTGCAACAGGTCTTCAGAAGGTGGCTCACATCTACAATGGGGAAAGGAGGGTACACCTACAGTGGCTGTATTAAGGTGGTTTGAGAGCCCAGATGAGCTCTCACATCCCTGCAGCTGGGTAGTTTGCCACAGAAAAAGGCTGGAGAAGGAGCACTGCATACTTGGTCCTGAATTACAACAAACATAACAAACATGAAAAAGTAGAGTTGGAACCAACACTGCATTGCTGCAGTTTGCATTGGTATATGCCTATGAAAATAACAGCCTTTTTTTGTGAAATGAATGAAATTATACTGGCATGAAACCAGAGTGTACAATGTGGAATCAGTCCCTGGATTTATGATCCCATGCTGGACTGTCGTTAATGCTCAAAGTGCAGCCAGGTCCTCTCAGGTCCCCCAGCAGCTCAGAGGATCCTCAAAACCAGACCTTCAAAGTGACCGTATTTTTTTCATATCCCTCTTTACATTCTTCATTCAGCAGGAGGATAACGAAGAGAATGATGTCCTGAAGCCTCAGAAAATCTAACCATCAATTTTGGCCCACTGGGACAGCACTTATGTTGTCCTGTCTGATGGCAATCTGGCTTCGGGTGACTTCTTTGTGGGTTATGAATGTGGAAACAGACTTAGGAACGCATGCGTGCATGGGTTTTTTTTTGAGTCGCTAAAAAATCTCAGCAGCACCACAGAAGTTATTTCAAATGAAGGCATTTTTCCACACAACAATTAATGATGACAGATCGGTCCCTATAAGAGTCCAGACCTGATGAAGTGTATTGAATCTGGCAGCCACATGAATTCCACTTGTGTACATTTCGGTACATCCGGTTTGGGGCTGAGTTTTTTGTTGTTTTTTTTTATTTTTTAATTTCTCCCAGCTCTGCCCTGAAATGCCATTTTCAGAATGGATGGAAACTGTCATAGGTTATCAGTAGGTAGGTAATAAATACAATAGTTAAGTGCAGTGTTAGTAAAAGGGTTATTTTGTTCAAAACACTTAGGATCAGCAGTTGCTCTCAACGGCTGTAGTTTTAAGTGAATGGAGACACATAACAAATACAATTCTCGGTTATTCTGAGCTATGTAAAAAATACACAAAATTAACCACACCCTTACACAGAAAAATTTAAAGCTTTACTTTGTTTGACTGCTTTAGTTCTAATACTTGAACCAAAATTCTTTGTATTTCAGTGCTACACACACAAGAGCAGGCACCTTTCTGCCTCATAACTGTCACAAGTTCATATAACAAAACTTACATTATTCCTTAGCTGAGCACTGATTAGCATTCTCACAAGCCTAAAATATGTCTCCCATTTGTCATGGATTCTTCACAAAGCTTTTATGGATTTGTTTGCAATAATATTAGCACAACAATAGCCATAGCATATTAAAATCTAATTACAATTGGAAAGGTAATTATGTAAAAACTTCACTAGCTGGCTCTGTGTCACTTTGAGCTGTGTCTGTTAACTCATTGACAAATGAGTGTTTCCATTGTTGTGAAAGCTGTTCAGTCCCAAACACAGCCATGGTTTTTAGCACCATTCAACTTCCCTGCATGCCTATCAGTTCAGTTCTGATTAAAGAGCCAATAAAGGAGGCAAGAGCCAAATCAAACAAGTAGCTGTCACAATGTAGGAGCCATAGATCTTTCTGGCTCCACTCCTACCACTGCTCTGTCTACCCACAGCTCCCTCCTTTCTCTCCTGTTGCCCAGATCTGCTCCGCAGTCTGCAGGGAGCTGATGAGTCTCCTTATAAGGTTTTTTACTCCTTTCCTCCTCCCTCCCCTGTTTTCTTTGGGTGATGGAAACCAAATGGTTCCACTGCATTTTGGGTCTTCCTCTACTGGTAAAGACCAGGAAACTTTGTCCTTAAAATAAGTAAATAGGACACTCCAAGAACTTCTTCAGTAGCCTTTCTGTTTCCTAGCAGCTCTTTGAAGAAATACTGGTTTTCAGTGACACAGTATTGGGTGTCTATCTTTTTTTTAAATCTCTAATTGGCAAAAAACACAATAGCAATTGCTGTATCATTTTCTCAAATTGTGAAATGGAATGCAATCTTCATTAATGTAAAAAGTGGCTGACAAACTGGAGAAAAAACAGCGTTCTCCCTCTTTGGTGGTGTACCTTCATTTTGATACATGGAAAATGCTGGCCGTAATCCCTGTCAGGATTGCTTTAAGTTTCGTA
This sequence comes from Forpus xanthops, assembly GCA_032466535.1. Taxonomy (NCBI): domain Eukaryota; kingdom Metazoa; phylum Chordata; class Aves; order Psittaciformes; family Psittacidae; genus Forpus; species Forpus xanthops. The sequence goes on along the minus strand of JASSUY010010009.1, from coordinate 24,401 downwards.
CTGGCACCTTTCCATTGCTTCCAGGGAAACAAATTTTAAAGCATGTCTAATATAATTTAAAAATGATTTAAGTTCATCCTTGTTAAATTTATCTGAATGTGTGTTAAATGCCTTCCTCGAAAATTAGAACAGTTTTGAATGGCTTCCAATGAGAAGAATATGGTTAATTACACTTGATCATGTCTATATTCTTCATATGGATATTACACTTTTTGTGTACTAGAGAGCATTAGACACAGGGAGAAAACAAGGTTCTTGCACTAATGAACCTTACTAAAAAAATTACACGACAGAAAATACCTGCTAGCATAGAATAGCTCTACTTCCAGTGGGCAAGTGAGAGAACTCAAACCAACGAATGAAAACTTCCAGGTACCTCAATTATCAGTTAATTTCGAGATGACCTTTAGTGTGGCTGTCTTCTTCACCTCACTTGCCTGGAGCGAAAGCCTTATTCTCTACAATAACTGCATACACTCACCTGCTGCTTTCCTGAGGGATACACTGCTGAACGTCCACTGAAAGAGAGGCCATAGCAGATACCGTTTCTGTCTCCTCCCTCTCTCGTTTCTGAGACTCAGCCAGAGCACAATTCACTGGCACAGAGTATGGCTCCACTGACTTCCAGTACTTGCCTAAGGAAAACACGCATAATAATTTATTGGAATTTTAGCTAGCATGGTGGTACAAGCATAGTAATCACTTAGTTCAACACTGAGTGATTATAATTTAAAGTCGCTGTGGTGTAAGCAGCACAGTTGAAATTTCAGACTGTAGTGAGGAGGTATATTTCTGAACCTAAGAATGCCAAGTTGGAAAGTGCTTTAATTCCAAGGGCTGTGTCACAACCTCCCCAGAAGGTAATAAACTGGAGGAGTAACACACAGACTAATGATCACATACTGTCAGACGGGTTATTGGCTTTATCTGCACAAGATGAAGGGAGTTCAGGGCAGGGTTAATACCTAGAAGCTCTGATATGGTAGACAGTTGATGCATATACAGCAAATAGGGCTAGAAAAATTAACATTGCTGTACAAAGTGCTCACAGAGCAGTGTCTTGAAAAGGAAAAAGTCAGAAATGCCAGCTCAGACTGGAGTGATATTGCCAGAACAATCAGGTTTGTTAGTCCTGGATGTTCTTTCTCCTCCAACCTCAGGGCGTATACTAGAACAAGAATTTATTTAAAACTTTCATATATGAACTGCCTGTTGCTGAAAAGTCGCCAGATGTCATAAGGAATAGAGCTTTCTGGTTTGCTGTGTAAAAACACAGTGGATTAAAAGCCTGAGTATTCTCAGCTTTCTGCCTGCAGAAGGAGAGACAGTAAGAAGCTCCCCAAGCAACTCAAACAATAATTGCAGGTAACTCATGGTCCACATATAAAATGGTCTGCTAGTGCAGTGCAATTAAGAAACAGGTTGATTAGTGGGAACCAGGTGAACAACCAGGAATTTAGATATGTATTTCTTACAGTCCAGTAATCCACCGAGCACATACTAATTGACAGGTGGATGACACCTGGAAATTTGGAGAACTGGGAAGGCTGGGAGCTCTGGGTCAGAGCTTAGTCAGTGCTTAGCAAGAGGCTTTCAGCAGCTGCAGAGGTTGGATCAGGGTACTTATCTGGGAATTAGACAGAGGGTTTCAACAGCTGTGAAAGAGAGGGGATCAAGTAGAGGACTTTTCCAGGGGCTAAAAGGAGGATTTTGGCAGTTGGGCAGCGGGCTGAGTTGAGGTGCTTATCCAGTGGGTAGCTGGAGGCTTTGACAGCTAGGATGCCAGGCCAGCGGTGGTGCTGCCTGCGCTGCACAAAGGCTGCTGAAAACTCCCTCTTTGGTAACACAGGTCTCAATAGAGTTTCAGGCTTTTCAAAAGGTGAACTTTTCCCTCCAGTGAGAAAGCAGCTGTCAATAAAGCCTGGAAATGTCTTTATTCAAAAACATCATTGCAAGATGAAAGCCCGTCAGTCTGCAAGAACAAGCAGCGAGCATGGCTAGCGTGTTTCTTTGAACTGTAATAGTGTGCACATTTGAGTAGTTAGCAGAACCTTTAAATAACGGGGACCTTCTGGGGATAAAATGTAAAGTGTATTAAGTATCCTACAAAATTGAGATTAAGTGTTAGGAGGTTGGCTTTGCTCCAAAAGCATGAAAGACACAGCTAAAAAGTTATGTACATAACAGTAGGCTCAATGATTGGAGCCTGGCAAATTCTGTAAAAACAAGACAAAAATATTCTATTAGCTTGCTGAGAGACCATATTCTCTCTTCATTAAAAAATACACTAAAAACAAGCAAAAAAGTTATATGAGCATTGCACAATGTTCCCACAGATCATGTGTGCAAAAGTCAGTCTTTGCAATACACACCCAATTCAAACCCTATAATTTATGAGCTAAATGTTCACAAAGTGGGTGGGGTTCTTGTTGCAGAAACAGATCTGCAAGAAAATCAAATCTGTTGGCATGGGAATAATACCCCCTCTTTCCTATAAAAGAAATGAACCCATGTTCACTGCTGGAGTTTTCAAGGGCTCTTATTCATAAAATAAAATATTAGTACCCAGCTACCAATGTGTTGCCCTCCTGCAGCAACAATAAAACAGCATCAGTGAGGGTTGCTACATCACATTTGTTCATTTACGCACAGGCTCACATACCAGCTGCCCCCTGAATTCTGACTTTCTCGTAACACTAAAACTCAGCACCAATTCAAGCATATCAGCGGGCTCTCTGTGCCCATTTAACTACCAATCACACCCAAGTGATAGATGATTTTCCTTGTTTCCCTGCATTGAGAATTGTATTATGAGAAGGGTTTCAGCGATAGAAAAGGAAAGCAGAGTCAGGCCAGGAAGCAGGTGGCAGCACCTATGCCACAGTGGAGGGTCTTGGAGAAGGGGAGTACATGGTAGGGTGTTTGTGGTTTGTGGGAGGAAATTTTAAGCTGTTCCAGTTAGTAACTGCACCCAGGTAGCAGTGAGTACCTCATGCAAAGGGGGCATCTTGATGCTTGTGAAAAAGCAATGGTCGGTCTTTATTTAAAATCAGGAAATCAGATTCTATGATCTATTCTATGATTCTAAACCTGCACTTGACAAACACCTCTGGTAATCAGGCAGCTTTGCAAGTTTTTTTTTACACAGGACAATATTTACATGTCGTACGCAAACATACAGGGCTTGCATGCATGCTCAGCCAAAAGACTTGCAGGCAAAGTTTTGTGAAACAGACAATCACAGCATGAGGCTGCTAAGGAGCTTTGTTAGAAACCTTAGGTATGCTATGGATTGGCAATTAAATGAGCTCAAAAAACATATGCTTCAAACTGCTCACATCTCTGAAAATGCCATTTCTACTGTGCTTTACTGGAATGTGAAATTCTACCAGTCCTGTTACATTCATTGAGAAGAACTTGGTGGAGCTCAGGGGAAAGAATGAAGCATACTACTGGTTTCATTCATACAAAACTTGAGCAACCACGGCTTGCAAGAACAAACAATGAAACCAAATCAGTCCTCTAGGTATGCTTTGGCTTTCAGCATGAGAATGTGCTTAAGACTCCCTCAAAGATTTGTGGGACCACTGATTATTACCAGGAAATAATAAAAATGAATGTCTCTGTCACTGTTACAAGCATTTGTAATCACCTTTCACAGATAGATTTGGACACACTATGCCATGGCTTCCTTGAAAAAAGCCCACACTTGGGGGTGGTATTCAAGCCAATGAACAGGATTGCTTAGAAATAGCATAGTACATGGGTGTGGGAACTGCTGCTTCTAAATGTATTACATTTCCAAAGGATTTTTGGATCACTGTCACATACAAAAGTTTGTACAGACTCCACTCTAGCTAGAAAAAAAGTTGTTTCCTCTCATTGTCTAAGTAAGTATTGTATCTTTGCAACAAAGAGAAGGGATTTTTGGTTTTGTCTTAAGTATTGCTAATATTTGCTATGAAAGTTGAATCACAGACATACAGACCCAATACACATGCAAACAACCATCCAAACAAATCAAGCTTTCTCAGTATCTCTTGAGGTGCTACTTGACAGCTTAATGCTTTTCAGTATTAATAACTCCGTATAATATTCAACATATACTTCCTTCTCTTAATTCCATCTAAATAGGCATTCTCCATAAAGCTGTCCTGAACCTCCTTGATGCTCCTTTCTGTCATCCAAGCATATTCCTTTCTAATACTTGGTCTCTCCAGACAAAAAGAGGTATGCAAAACTTTTAAAGTAATAACTGCAAGAAAAGAGAGTACTGTGGATAAATAACTTGGAACCTGAGCAGACTGACCTAAGTTTCAGCCCACTGACTGCCATGACTGTGCCAGTTCAGCTCAAACCAATGTGTGGCAAAATTAAGCCCCTCTCCAGAGCTCTGGATTATGTTTTTAGACATCAACTTATATAGTTTCTAAAACTATTCCTTCTTTCTGTGAAGGAAGGAATTCCTTTGTGTGTATTTCTAGGAAGACACTATGCTTTTCTAGAGCTAGTATTATTTTTCTCAATTCACCTTATTTTTTTTGTTTTTCAGATCCATTTTTCATTAAAGGTATGCTTTATTTCAATCAGAATTGCATATGCTTTCCTCATGTCTGTGACCTGTGTGTGGCTTTCTGTCCTCACTGTTGTTTGCATAGTACATGAATTTCCTTAACTTGGTGACTTCTTCCAGATCATTAACATATTATTAAGAGGGAATTTTAAACAATGCACTAACTCAAGAGCTACCTTAGGACATACCACTCAGCAAAAATGACTGACTGGAATTTATCATGTAGAGGTGATTTACTTAGAACACTAGCATAGATAGGTGACTACCGGATGTGAAGGATGAATAACATACCTACGGTAAATTTTCTTTGTCACTTTACAATTAAAATCAGTTTGAATATTGCATGATCAGTGGAAAATGCATGGTGTCCCTTTTAAAAACCACGTTTCTTTCATGTAGTTGAATCCTAATTATATGTGATTCATCTAAGATGAAGAAAACATTTGTTATCCATTTGTTAGTGTTAAGGAGTCAGCAAACAGCAGAAATCAGGAAGCTCCCACTGCCTCAGTAAAATGGCAGAGAGCAGAAGATTAGAGAATTTAAGGGAAGTCTGCTCAGTTAGATTAAGGAAACTGATGGCAGAGAAAATTCTTCAGTGAGACCAGAGCAAATGCCCTAAAGCATGTGGTTAGTAAAGTGTTGGGGTCAGGGCCCACGGGTGAAATGATTGAGTATGCTCTGCATCACTGAAGAAAGTCATGTATTTGTTAGCATTGTTTCATGGAATTAGTGCCATTTTGAGGTTTTAGCTTTATTTCAAGCTCCTATACATCTCAAAGTGAGTAACTTGGGGGATGCTGCACAGAATCTCTAGAAACTGCTTTTTTTTGGGCTCTAATTTACCTGTTGGTTCCTGACCCTCATTGACAAAACATCTAGCTCATCCATGATTCTTGGGCTGGAAAGATTTGGGAATACTCAGGAATCAGAAAGCTCTAAACAATTTCAAATGTTTAGTTTTTCAGGGCTAAATATACAGCAGAAACAGATGTCAAAGAAAAAAATAAAAACATATATACATATATATAACTAGACACAGAATGTTCATTTATACATAAAAAAATTGCCCACTCTTTTCTCTGACCCAATAGTTTAATGTCTATGATATTAATTAATAATAAAAACACCCCAAAGCCACCAACCCTCCAACTCAAACTGAGAAACATACTTTGAATTTCAGTGGTCTTTTTTAAAGAAGCTATTGCATTCATATTGGGGATTTGGTGCACAATATCTTCTGGGAGAGGCTCCAGCTGCAAGAATAGAATAGAATAATATGAATTTTCAATAAGCCACAGGGAAGTAAAACAAACTGAAACAACCTAATCCTTAGAAAAAGCTCAGCCCAAGAACTGGTTAACATTTTGCTGGTATCAGTTCTAAATGTATAGCCATGATTTTGTTTTCTGTTTTCCAGCCATGTAATTGAATTCCAAGGGGCTTTTCTATTGGCTGCAAGACTAATCTATGGAGTCTCTGAAACAGGTGCATGTCTGTGTATTATTCATTAAAAAAATGCTAGTTATTTGTGTAATTTTTGTAGGTTCCTCACAAACCAAATTCCACTGCATGTATATACGCAGCTGGGCACTCCAAACAAACCCTTGCTGAAGCCACACTGGAACCAAAGCGTGCAGTCTATTATCTTTAGTTTAAGTGTTATTACATCTAATCATCTTACACATTTTAAGATTTATAGGAGGAAATCATAAAACACAGCTGCTTTTATTGGCTTTGCATTAATTTCAAATAAAGTAGTAGATAAATAATGGTTACACAGTTCAGCAGTAAGAGTTTTCGAAAAAAATTACTTATAGATGGGGTTGTATTTTAATTAGCCCGATTTCATTCTATATTCTTTGAGTAGGGCTGCATTGTAGCATATTTGCAGAAGGAAGTGTTTACTTACTGCAGTTATTTTTGCCCTGCAATGGAAAAATATACAAACCAAACTATATTTTGAAACTCATCCACGTGCTTTTTTGTCCACCTTCCATAGATTTTTCCCCCAGAAAGAGGGTAAAAGATTGTGTGGGCTTAACGCCTCATTTTATACTGTAATATCTACATTCCCCTTGAACTATGCTTAGAGCCCAGCCAGTTTTAACTTTTCACTGCAGTGGCTGCACAGACAGGGACAGGAATACCAGCTGTGTCAAGGTGGACAAGGAAGAGCAGTATCAATACCAATCTCTTCTCTCTAAAGTTAAGGAAGTTCAACCACTGTTGACAAGAGACATCTGTAATGCAGACAGAACTCCTTTTTTAAGCACGCCTGGGTCTACTTTAAACTAGGTCAAGTGAAGCCCACCCAAGGGGCTTCCTCTGTGAAGTTAATAGTTCAGTAATCAACACATATCATCCTCCAGGTTACTACCATTGCATTGCTACCCACAAACTAGATAAAATCAGCTTTGATCTAAATACACAAAGTGGGAAGCAACTGCAGTGTAGATACTCCCTTAGTGATTCTATTTCAAGCAAGCTTAGCTACGCATCCCAGAACTTCTGGGATCCTACCATTGCAATCAGTAGTGAATGCCTGTCAGTGATAAAGACATTGCAAATATCATCATTATTTTGGAGTCTTGGTAACTAAAATAAATAGGGTTGCTCATGTCATTATTTCCTTAGAAACCCGTATGAGATTGCAGCTGGAAGATTTTCTTGTGTCTAGAAACAATAGTACTATGTTTTGTTTTCAAATAACATAAATCACTCCATTCTGTGCAGTCAGCAAGTGTGCAGAGAAGGGCTTGGTAGGACCTGACTGGCTCTACCAAGGAAGTCAAGCTGCAAAGGAAGATTGTTGCTGTCTAATATATATCATTGATTAGAAGAAAAAAATCTATTGCAATAAAAATAATATTTACAGATATCTTTACAATTCTTAAACCACATTTTCTTCACAATCTTCGTAGGTTATTCTATGGTAATTCTTGCAGGTACCTCAGGGAAAACTGAGGCATTTATGAAAATGCCCACCAACAGATCAAGCTTGACAGATCTTAGAACAATAATCCATAAAATAGTCTTAATAATACATACCTTGGGTTACATAGATATATAGAACTTGCTTTTATCACTTATTCTCTGTTTAAAGCAATCTATCATTTGGCTAGGATGAGGACAATATCTGAAGTTTTGTTTGGTCACACTGGGTGCAGGAATACAGAAGAGGAAGCAAACTGTAGCTTAAGGTTCTGTTTTGACAAGTTTCTAATTCTTAAGGCTTTTAAGATCAATTCACTCTCCTGAAGTAGGACAAAATAGCCCTGGGCTATAATAGTATGAATAATAGCACAAAGTGTGTAATTGCCAGACTACAAGACGTGAGAGAACCGTGTCTTACTTTGTCCTTTAAGTACCTTGAGATTATTAAGTTGGGAGCAACTAATGTAGAGATAGCTAGAAGTAATATCTTATTAAAAGATGAATATTGTATTGTGTTCAGAGCTGGATTTTTGCAGGAGCCAAAAAAAGTCTTGCTTTTTCCTAATATATCAGTAAAACCTATTTAATCAATACGGAATAAATTCTTTTACAAGTAGGCTGGATTTGAATATTTAGACGTATCATGTTAATATTTAGAAATGGCAGATGTGTGTTTAGAAATCAGGATAAGATGATAAATCATTAAAGACAAGAAGAAAAAGCATACAGCATACAACAATTATCCCAATCATTACTCCATCTGTTAGCTTTACTAACAGATCTATAGGTCATGTGAGCATAACAGTCATATTTGATCATTTCCTTAACTCTTTTTTCCACAAAACTTTCATTTTGTATCCCAAGTTGAGCTTCTGCTCCAGAGCTATTCTGCCTCCTCTCTCAGCGATAGCCAGACAGACCTTGGATCCTCTTCCATATCAGAGGCCTTATCAGGCACCACAAGTAAGTTCATTACATCATATATCCTGCTCAGCCCAAAATGCAGTACAATTACAAAACCACCATAGAAATAAAGCCAGTAACTTATGTCAGCTATTTCTATACCCTGTGAAATGAGACTGTCTGCATTAGAAAGAATGATTTCTGCTGGCAGCTATCCACTGGTTGGATATGACTGTATAGACACAGTGGTGTCCCTGGAAAATATCAGCAGTTAAACTCAACAGTGAACAAAAGAACTTACTCTATACCTGGCATATATGGCATCATCACCTTCCCTTCTACATTTACTGGCGTTCAGATCATGAAGTCTATTAAATCTGGAGGCTAACAGAGAGGAAGCTGAAAAGAGCACTGGAAATACACTGTCAGGAAAGAAATCTTTCAGAGAACAGCTCAAGTCTGCAGAAATAACCAAACCACTGGAAAGACTGTTTGGACCAGACACAAAGGGTCACATTTTCTAAGTTTTCACATGGCTGAATTAGGCTTTTGTGACCAAGGTAGCAGATGAAAGTAGAAACTGTGTCCACCAATCATTTTCAAAGTAGGAAAACCAATGTAAATGGGCAAAAATCACTTGGGCTGCCTAAGTCTGCCAGAGACATATCAACAAATGTTTGAAGAAGGAATTAATGATGGAAATTTCATGTGCCCAGAAAGTGATATGAATTGATCCTTGGGAACATGAAGAGAATCTGAAACTGCAGCGCTCTGTACTGAGCTGGAAATTCTACCAATATCTGCATTGTCCTCAACACTGTAATGTTTTAAAGCACAAAGATTAGCTTCAGTGAAGATTGTTGTGGAGTGCAGTTAGCAATAACTGATGAGTGAGCCAATTGCAAGCATAATATAAAGAGCATGGAAGGTCCTGACAGAAGCGGAGGGAGGGGAGAAGGAGGCAGGCTCCTCAGGGATGCCTAGGTTTCAGGGGGAAGCATTAGAACCTCTCCTGGATACACTGTGTAAGAAGCATATCAGCACAAAGACTGGACTTCATTGCTTTCAGGGTATCCTATGATTACAGAGGACTAAGTTCAAAGATTTCACAGGTCCTCTCTGTTCCATTAACAATCTTCTAAAAGTTCATGCACTTTCTGATTAGATATAAGCACTTCGGGAAGGTATTTTTGTGATCCACTGTTACAACGTGGCACGTAAGTCAGTTTTCAGTAAGGAATAGGTTCAAAGACACAAAGGGTCATTAGCGGCTACCCATCCCTGAAAATCAAGGGATGCCTATGAGTTACATAACTGGAATTGGAACATTCTCTGATTCCTTGGCCAAACTACTTCCTGACTAGTGCTGCCCACCTTGTGGACTTTGATGTTACCATGCTGACCTCTGGCACATACATTGCTCCAGTTTCCTACCCTATCTAATTATTTCTGGACCAGTTTCTGGACTCTGGGCTTGTGCAAGCAGCAGTTGACAGGTGGCTTAGACTCAGTGTTAATGATTTTCAGGTTAACAATGAGGATGTGAGAGTGTGACCAAGTTTACCAAGCAATCTAAAATTGATCTCAGGCCATATTCACTTCTATGAATATGTCAAATTTGGAGAGAGAAATGCTTACCTGTTCTGGTAAATAATCCCTTTTAACGCAGTCCAGGCCCTCTTGGCAGAGCTCACTGCCTAGCTGGCAATCAGCCCCAGATTCACACTGAATTCCACAAAGGAGAAAATGCCAACTTTTCATCATCAGCAGGAAAGCTGCAGAGTACAAGCTCTCCACTTAAATTACCATCCCCTTCTAAATGCCAGCTCAACAGATTGCAAGAAAGAAGCACATACTTCACACTCTGCAGGAAAATTGTCCAGGATAAGTTTTCAAGCTTGCTTGGGAGCCAACCAATCACAATGTTTTGTCAAATTCTGCTTCAGACTGAAATTTAAGCCAGAAGAATATTTACTAGAAGATGTTAAATTTAGTCACTTAAAACAGTTTTTGCACTTAGGGCCAAATTCAGCCTTGGCAGCCACAGTCAATGAGAGCAGATATGCATCCTCTCTGTGCCTTTGTTGCAGGGTCCTGCTGGGCAGAGCACACTGTGGACTGCACTTCTGTTTCCTTTATGCAAAGAAGAGCATGACCCCATCTGTGAGTAATTATCACTTGTTACAGGCCACAGCAAACTACTGTACCACGTAGAGTTTAGAGACAATGCCCAAACCTGTATGCAGATCAGAGGGACCAGGATGTCAAACTGACTTCTGTGTCCCATGGAAATACCCCATCTGGCTGCTTGAAAAGAGATGGGATGAAAGAAGAACCATATCTTTAGATTTTGATTCAAAAAAGTTTTGTGCCTGAAGGAATCCTTCCTTAATGTCTCTGGCTGCAGAAGAACCCCCAGCTGAACACAATTATGTTGGAAATAAGCTGCAGGATTTAGGATACTGAACTCAAAGAAAGCTTATCCCTGAGGGCTTTTTAAATCCAAGTAGTATCTCTTCAAAAGTAATGTGGAGGAGAGAAACCAGAACCTATCCTTGCATGTATAGAACAGCCATACTCACAACCACCTGGCACTGAAAGATAAAGCAGTGGTCTTTATAGCACTGAAGATAGGATGGGCAAAATAAGTGTGGAATTTCCGTTCTCCATAACAAAGATTTTGGGGAAACATCTTGATATTAAACCCAATTTTCACACACTTCTTGGAATAACATGCAAAACCCAACATTTAATGATTTTCTTAATTGAAATAATATGTACATCTATATATATTTGAAAAAGAAGTATTTGAAACTGTATTACGGATCTGAGAAAAAAATGTAGAAGAATTGAATTTTAAGCATAGGAGTATATCATAATCTCAGAAATGCTTAGGTCTATAAACAGTGTCTCTGTCCTAATTATCTGAATCCATCATTTCCTTTGTTTTGACAGTTGCTTTTTTAATGGACAAGTTCTCAATTCATGTTGAGAAAATTTAGGGATATTTTAAAGCAACTGCTGCTCATCCTGCCTTTTTACTGTCCAGAAGGATTTCCATGTTTTTATTCTGGATTTCAAGGGAATCCAGCTGCTTAATCTTTTCTTACCTTTTAGGAAGATTTCCTTCCAAGAACGTAACCTACAATGCTCCCAATTAGCTTTGCAAATGGTCAAATGTATTCTCAGTGTGACACGGAAATTTTCTGCTTCTACACAGATATGTAGACAAGAAAACCTAAAATCTTGAAATACTTTTTTTAAAAGTAATTTTATATGTAAGATTTCCAATTAATTTTGTCTTTATAAAATTTATCCTTACCTTTACTTCCAGAATTTCCTTTTTATATTTCTCATCATATAAGAAGAGATTCATACAAACAAACAAACAAAAAATTTCCTCAGACTGAGAAATTTCACATATTGTAAGGTGTCTTGCATGATTTCCAGTTGCTGCTCAGAAAAAGGATGCATCTCCTGCAAGTTCTGTATTTTATTTGGAGTCCTGTGCTGATGTCCTGGCAACCTTAAGGTATTCAGGCGCTAGGCACCTCTTATTTAGGGAGCTGTGTCTTAGAAAGAAACAATTTAGAATGTAAGTGCCTCTGATAGAGAAAACCAACAATTATAATCAGATGTTTCTCAGAAGTAATGACCTCGGAAGCATAGATGGAGCTGATAGCTCATTCAAAGTCTGATCTCTTGCAAGAAAAAGCAACCTTTTAATATTTTTTTTTGTTTAGTCTTCAAAATCAACAACTGTATGCAGGAATTTCCTGTGCCATACTCAAATTATTTAAAAAACATTAACTTGATAATGTATTCTTTTCCTAGCGGCTCCATTTGCATTTGTTAAGAGTAAGAAGTTAGGTTGCTAAACAAATCATTGTACTACAGGCCACATATAAATAAGAGCAAAATATGTCTATCTTGGATGTCAACCCGTTTTCCTTCATTGGTATTCAGAGACAAATTAAGAAAATCATTTTGCACTTGTAAGTTTGATGTTACTCATATATCAGACCAGCTCTCCATGAAAGTTGGAACTTGTGGCAAGTTTTACTATTACACTTTTTAAAAAGATGTTATTCTGCTGGTAATAGAACATATGAAACACTGAATTTCTGTATTGGCAAGTCCTAGCCAAAACCAACAAAACAAAAGAAAGAGCTTAAAAAAAACCCTGCAAAATGTTTATGAATTCTAATCCTCAGAACATGAATAAATACTTCTGACAAAATGCAGAGTACCTCACAAATGCCTTTCCCAACCTTTCTAATTTGAGTTCAGTTACATGTGTGGTATTTAGAAACTGAAGAACATCTTGCCAATGTTTTTAAATCAGGGTTGCACTATATACCGTGACTTGTAAAAGTGAAGGGAGCAGCTAATAGGTTATAATTATCTTACTAATCACCAGTAAAGAATTGCATTCCAGGAAGAATGCATCCTTGAATTACAATAATTGGTCGTTTGAAGAAAACCGATTTCTTTTGTCCTTGGCAGGAACGTACTTGGAGTGTACTGTGCAAATTCATGAATATTATGCTGGAATCAAGCATGTATGTGCTATGGGCCATGTGGTGTACATTGCCATAAGTCTATAGATGCCAACAGATGCTCTGATTTCTAACTGCTAAGTAGGTATCAGACTTCTTCATCAGTGTCTGCTCCTCGGCAACACCTTTAGTCATTCTTTTAAGCAAACATCAGTTTCTTATGATAGTGGTGGTAACAACATCCTCTCTGGAGTATTTTTCTCTTAGAAGCCGCAGCATATTTTTTCTTTGAAATTCTGCTGCACCAGACCATTTAATGTATGTCCCTGAAGACAAAGCTGTGAGTAGAAGCACATGAGACTAATGCATACTGCATGAGGTGTTTCAAGTTGTTAATGATCATGTTATTTTACAAGTGAAATAAAAATGGCTGCATGGTTACGTTTGTCTTCATTCTCAGTTACTGAATTTCTGTCTCTTCTAAAATTTGCTTTACTATATTTTGCAAACAGGTAGACTCACAATTTGTCAAATCTCCTAGTCTCCAATAACTCAAAAATAAAATGGAAGAAAGTCTCTATTCCACTACATCTATTGCATTCCTTTTGTTCACAATCAGTATTTTTTTCTCGGGTAGTGGCTAGTCGGTGACAGCAGAACAGATGGTGGGTGTGACAGTGTGTTAAAGCAAAACAAAGCAGATTTCATAAATGGGTAGCACCACCAAATGGTCATAAATGGATACAGGGACCCAGGAATCTAAACAAAGGAAGACACATCACATCATCAGTATTGTACTATTTACATTAACCCCACAAAATGCAAATTCAGAGAGTGGGTTTAGAAGGGCTGTGAAAAGCCACTGGTGCTATGAGATGCTACCACAGAGAAGATGATGATAGAGTATCAGCAAGAGTGCCCTGCAGTAGTAGCTGATCATGAAGGCAATACTACCTTCACTAAGATTGCCCGATGCCTCAAACTAAGGTTTTGTAATCTCTATTCAGTACCTAAGTAAAAGGACCAGCATTGAGCTGAGCATCTTTTTAAGTAATGAATATCATCACACTGGAAAACTCTCCTTACAGACCTATCAAAGATGATAGCAGATATAAATCCCAATTAAAGCTTTTTTTTTTTTTTTTCTTAATGCGACTACTTTATATTTCTGAGAATATTTTTGAAAAAGCTATCACTTTATTCATTGCACGTATAACATAAAAAATAAAAAATATGAAAACATTTTTCTTGATGGGTCATAAAAATGAAAAGCAAGGATTTAAAAGAATATTTAGAAAATCCTTCTATCCCGTATTAATCAGAAGACACATTACTTCACATTATTCATATATGTATAAAGTCTTGAAGTGTAAGGGAACTGGCAGACTAGCTTGAAGTTTGTCTTACATTTGATTGGAGAGATTACATAGCTATTGCCACCTCCCTGAGGAAAAGAAAGTAACACACTGCACTTTATAACAAAATCTTGCAAAATTCACAGTTTATGGTAAAGGCTTTTGTCCTTTCATGAATTAGGTTGGCTACACCTTCAGCAAGCAAATTTTCCTTCTCGTCACATTTATAGGAGAAAAGATATTTTCTTGCAGACAACAGAAAAATTTTCACTAATATGAATGCCTATCATATATTTGTGTCCGTAAATATAATTTATTCAAATTTACTTAGTTTGATAGTCCAGTCTCAAAAGTTTTTGAAAAACATATTGTGCTTGATAAATTTTGGAAACTCCATTTAAATTACATACAAATGAATCATCATTTATAACAAAGGATTTTTTTGAAGTCTTGGACATTGATTAATATTGTTGCTCAATTTCAAAAGCCTGTGAAATAGGTTCTTTCATATGCCAAAGTGTCAAAATATTGCAAAAACGTGGTTTTGTAATGTACAACTCCTAAGATTACCAGATACCTTGCAAAAAGCATGTTTTTCTCCCATGATAGTCTGGAAGTTCTGATCCTGATAGATGATATGCACACCAATAAGTACCGATTATGCTAAGTCTGGTATTCAGTGCATCACAAAAAGCAATTTTGAGATTAAATATTACTCAGAACTGGGAATAACTTCGGCACACACTAAAGGGTTTGCAAAATCATCTCATTTAGAGGTATTTATCCAAACCAACTCATCTGAAGTCTGCTTATTTCTAAGACATGTTCAAATTGCATGGCTTTTGTAGCAAGTGAAAAAGGACTGATGCCATTGTTACTAAAAGAAAATCAAAGATAGGAGTTTCAGTAAGCTTAGATCATTCTCTTCACCTCCTATGATTTGTGTTTTACCTCATTTCCTAAAAGGGCGTTTATACAGGCTTCAGATGCATCACAGATGGCAGTAAGGTCATGTCCTCCCTCCAGTGCCAGCACAACACGGCCATCCGCTAGCTTCAGCAATTGCTTGGTTAGGTGACCAAAACCTAGTATTCAAATACAGTAGCGCAAATAATTAAAGCAGAACAGATATTACTGGCATATTTCACATCTGCTGCATGAGAATATAAAAGCTCAAGGATATTGTACAGGGATCATGGGATATATTTGGTCCAGTATTCTGTTTCTGACTATGGTCCATAGTAAATGCTTTGGAGTTAGGTATATGGAATTCTGTATGTGACAGATGTGAGATAATGTCCCTCATGCTGGTCGCTAATAGCCTGAGATTGGTTGAAACAGGAGCTTATCTCTCTTCTTACCATTGTTAATCATTACCATCCTGGATTATCTTTCTATTTGCATATCAGTGTAACATATGCCCATGTTATTTAGGGAGATCTAACATAACCCTGGCACTTATGCATTGATAAGACAAAAAATATTTGCAGTTAAACTATGATAATAGAATTAAAAATAATTGTATTTTTCAAATGTGATGACAAAATTTTTATTTAGAAATTGCTTCTTCCCTTGTATTTGGGGTTTGTGTATAGTGTGCAACCATAGACTGAAAAATAGTAGAAACATATGTTACCTCTTAGCTCCATTTTGAAGTGTTTTGGAATCAACACTAGCACTTTGATTCAAGGTTTTCGTATAAGTTGAAACTGTCCAGAACTTTGTAGATATCTTTACCAGTGCCACTCACTTCTGACCAACAACGTTTTAAGCAACTGCACAGCATCCAAAAATGGATAGTACTTCATTTTATGTGGTGATCTATAACTACGCAAGCACTACCATAGAGTTTTCATGTGTGATTCATGTAAAATTAATTTATTTCATTTTTAATGACAAGAAAAATTGCACAACAAAAGTTAATTTGGAGTGAAGATTTTGGAGAGAAGCTTTGTGTTAGTTTCCTAAGGACAGCTGTTGGTTTTGATTAATCTCCTTTCAGTGAGTAATGATTAGTAAAGCTTCAAAACTATTGAAGTTAAATACCCATCACAACTTTTCCACTTGGTCTGTGCTAGTTGCTCTACTCAAGGTCATCAATACTCACTGCAGTGCATTTCATAGCCTTAAATAAAGCATTTAGAAGGTATCTGCTAAAACTTGGGGCTCTACAAGATGGGAAAACCAACATCTTTTTACCATGTTCCAGTGCAGAAGGCCATAAAAAATTCAGTACCAAAATCAATACAAAAATCACAAGCTTATTTTCTAGAGAAATTTTCCAATACACAGACTTAAGGCTTGACTTGGCAAACAAGCAATCTCACAATTAGTTCTGTTTACGTCTTAGGGCTTTATTAATCACATGCCTAACTGCTTTTGGAATAAGGACTTTAATTATAGCAGATTTGGTTTAGTGTGCAGATGAAAATATCCCCAACCAACCAACAAAAAAATCCAACACCCCCTGTCTGTCACTTTATCTATGAATCATCACAGAATACTTGAGGTGAAATATTATTTCCTTAAGCTACTTCACAATCTTCTACACCCTAGAAGAACTACAGTTAGTTTTCTAGGAAAGAAACAACACCACGGTTCAAATTACATACAGGTTTGAAAAAATAAATAAAACCTAAAACTCTCATTTAAGCTCAACCTTTCCTCAAGAAAAAAATCCCCACCCAATCCTTTCTACAAAAGACCAAATTTAGACAGGATAATAAAAGTGAAAGAAGGAGTGGAATGAGGATAACTTTTGATCTTCAGCCAATTTCTACTTTCTTTTACCTGCAGGATTTATTTCTGTCCGCATGTTGCGCATTCATTCTTTGGATTTGTAATAAGAGCGCTAACAGCGTAAAGTGAATCGTACACACAGCATTTAAAGGAAATGAAGAAGAATGAACAGACACAGACTCCCCACATCTACAGGTCACCCTCTGGGTCTCTGAGGAATCCAACAGCACTTTTAAGTCAACTCTATCCTTTGTGATATTCAGCTTCTCTGACGAAGAGAAAGCTCTACCATGTTTCCCCTGCACATTTGGAAACCTTTGCAAGACCTCAAATATTGCTGCCACCACATTGCAAATTTCTGAGGTATGCGTGGCAATTAATATAAAGGCTCTCTCAATGCTTTTTTCTTCTTTTAGGCAACCATGCACAATATAACTTGCAGACGTTGTTACAATATAAGTTTGACTAATTTCCTAACGATTTTCCTAGTATCAAAGTTACAATAATCATCCCTGTCTGAGTCAGGACGCGATGAGCCAAAGAATCTTTCCAAACAGAGATCACAGTAACAAGATAAAATGTTGCCAACGCAAATCAACAAGACTGAGGCTTCTTGGCAGTGTAATTACCCCGAGAAAGTAAAGGTAACTTGCTAGAAAGGGAGCCAACAGTACCAACCTTGCCAGCGAATGAGTTATGGAAATTCTTAACAAAGAAACTTGGTTCCTGTGTCACTGCAGAAACCTAGGAAAGATATTAACTTCCTCAAGGAAATCCCCTGGAGCGCAGAAGTAACAAAATGGAAAGAAAGGAATCCCAGTCAAGTAATGGTTTTAAGATGGGCTCTACTGCATGCCAAATAATTAAGAAAAACAAGAAGAAAATATTAACAGGCTCTGTGAAAAGATCAGTCATCTTCCCTGATATAAAGAGATCAAGCACATACTAGACATCCCCCTGGCCTACTTTAAGGTGTGAAAGGAGTCAGAAAAGCATTTTTAATTCTGAATCTTCCAACTCACATGAATTTCTAGAAATCAACAGCAGTTCTTGGCCCTTCTAATGTGTCTGCTGAAAAAGGTGCCAATTGTGATGCTGGCTTAAAAGATGTTTTCTGTTTGGGTTTGCTGTATTCTAAAAGTGCATGCTTTTGCAGTGGTGTGTTAACAGTTGTAGGTTAGTGGCATTTTATAAAAACAGTAAATGTTCAGTTATAAGATGGAAAGTCATGTTAATACATCAGTGCTTGAATCAGGGCATTGCTTCTCAGAGGCTGCAGGTGCCTTCAGGCCATTTACAGTCTGAGTGCCTGACTCAATGACAGGCATCTATTAATCCTGGATTTAAATGGTCCTGGCAATAGCAACAATTATTTGTGCCCATAAACATAAGTAACAATGTCACATATTAATAATAGTAATAATAATAATAGTAAAGATAGGTACTTAAAAATCCAAACATTTCAGTTAATAAGTGAGGAAAGGCTATACATGCATGGGTATTTCTCTAATCTTCTTATAAATCTGCTTAGTGAATTTGTACTTCAGAGAAGTATCATTTTTTAAAATTAGGCTCATGCAGTGTGCCAGGAAATTCTGAGCATGGTTTTGTGCAAATTACTGTTTTCATATTATCTGTAATTTAAATGCTAAAAGTACCTGCTCCTTTCATAGATCCAATATTTAGACATTGAGGGTAGAATTTGCAAAGGCTCTTAATATTCATTTGCTACGATCCTATTAAAAACAGTAATACTTTGGTTTATGCAAGAAGCATCATTAAAACACCACCAAGTAGTTCTGAAAATCCTAATTGCTAATTGGTTTACATTTGCCTGACAAAAACCCGTGGGCGTACAATTGTATGCCTAAGTAGAACAGACTAGATTAAAACTGAAACAATTATAAACCATGTTATGCATTGGAGAAATATGCAGTATACGAGCTGTTATCCACTGACCTTTGAAGCAAAAATATAAACTTTTAAATCAAAACCATAACATGTACTTTTTAATTATATCGTTTCCCCTCATTAGTGCTGAAACACAATATGCAGCCCTATGTAAAAAAATATTCTACTGTGGGAAAGAAAAAGATTATTAGTATTAACTAATAAGCTGCAGGCTGTTATTGAAGGACACAGTTTGCTGATCACTTGAATTATAATCTAAGGAAGTATTTTGGTTTTTAGTGTCCTAGTAAGAGCCCTGTTTGGTGTGTTTGCTTTGTTTTATATTTTTGTGACAGACAAGCTCCCCATGCACTCCTTACAGCTCTGCCAAGCAGCAAGGAATAACACAGGTGAAGCTTCTGCCTCACTATAACAAAGCCACCGGAGCAACTATACTATACCTGGATTTACCGACAACCAAGAAATAATGTTAAGCCCTATATAAAGGGAATCCAGAGTTATTTCAGTTTTCTATTTTCGTTTTTGAGGTATCCTTACTGTGGCAATTTGAATAGGAAAGTGGCAAACAGACATCAGGTAAAACGCCTCTTAAAGTAAGTCTGTTCCCCTCCAATGGACTTAAACAACTGGGTTGTGTATTATGACTAGATGAAGTCAGAGTCAAAGTCAGAGCTAACAAGACAGAGTTTGTGTGTACAGCCTCCCATTTTGAGAAACATTTGAGAATAAATACAACTTTTGAATGTTATTATTCTTTACACATCCTTTCCTCAGCAGACAGGGAAAGGAATCATATGGACGGAGTACATTCCCAGCCAGCACTGCAGCACTCCCTGTTTGCCTAAACAGTCATATATGCAACCCAATTTGCTCACCTGCAAATGTGCAAACAGCCAGCTAGTGGGGACAAAGCCTGCCTCAGCAGAAGACAGAATCTTTCTCTCTTCCCCACCGTGCATAAGGAGAGCAGATGTCTCCTGCACAGTCATTTTTCGGGCAACAGCAGGCAGAGCAGAGCTGTGGTGCTGGTCCTTGCTTGGGGGAGGCAGCTGGTCGAAGAACAAGGACATATCAACAACAGAACGGTTGGCAAAGCTTTGGAGTTATAGAGAAAGCTTCAGCTTTCTCAGCCTTAGCAGCAGGGCCCCAACAACTCTTTCAGCTTCAGTGTCTTAAAAGCTGCAATCTGACCCTAAATTACAGTCAGAGTTCTGGTGAGCTCCTCTGGCTTCTCAGAGCAACATGGAGAAGAATACATACAAAACAACAAAAAACTCCACAGTCTCTGTCCTGGACCTCCAAGCATGTATTTAACTATTATTTACCATTTAATCATGTCTTTACTGTCTAACTTGCTTTGAGAATGTGTTTTCCTCTCATTAAAACTGTCGCAATAATTGCTGCCAAAAGTCTACCCACCAGTGTTCTACACTCCTTCCCTGTGGTTCCTTCATGACTATTTGATTAATTTTCATTGATATTCTTCCAACAATAGCATCTAAAATTAACTGGGTCAGTTTTTACATAACTTCCTGAGTCACCAGGCTACGTGTCCTAAATAAATATGTCCATACAGGAGTCAAACGATAATTTACCCTTCCAGCACTGGCAGGAGCTAGAACATTTTGCAAAGTGTCGTGGTTTGAGGCTCTAAAACAGCTCTGCTCACTCACTCCCCCCTCTTTCTTTAAATATACTGCACATTGCTTGTGTTTAGAGATAAGAGAGCACATTTTCTTCACAGGTCTTAATTCAGGACCTTTTAGTCAATCAAAATTTCATCTGGATTAAGTCAGTTGGCAGCATGTGGCCCTGAGTGAGGGGGAAAGGAGATTTTAATGCCAAATACATTCTTATGAAAAAAGTTTTCCGAATGGCTGAAATTATGAATGTTAGTGTTGAGAGACCTGAATTTAAACTGGGGAGATCTGGCCTCCAGGCATTAGCTGCTGATTTCTGGCTTTTAATACTGGAGAAGGAAGCTCAGTAACACTTCAAATTACATGTCTCAAGCAAGCATTTAATTTAGATTAAATCAGACAGTAATTGTACGTTAAATAAATATCAATGTTCTCAGGAACACATTTTTTATGGATTAACAATTTATGTAATAGATGTTTTTATTGTATGCCTGTTAGTTCTACAGTAATGTGTTTTTTGTAATTAGCTGCTCTTTAGCTGCTACACTGAATAGAACTTATTAAATCTCTATTAAGTACATATTCAAGGATATATAGGCTACCTCTTTGAAAGCTAAATAATGCAAATGTGTTTCACTATAGAAAAAGGTCACCTTGAAAATGCTCAGTAGGATGGTCTGGGCTTCTTCAACTCTAGCTATGTATGTATCCAAGCAGGTTATATAGTCCATAGCATGTGCTTGGTACCCTGGGAAGGAGGAACTTATACACCTCCACCACACAATGACATCAGTGACCGCCTGATAAAATGCTCCTCAGAGAAAACACATGGAGGAAGATGACTCCCCCAAACTCTTCTCCCATCTAATTAATACTAAAAAAAGAATAGGAGAGGAGTTCTTTTGTACCCTGTATTATCAAGCAGCAGGGATTCTGCATCCTCCAGTGATGTACAAAACAACGATGATGTTTTCAGAGCTATTATAGTGCTGTCATGTGGATTCAGAAGGAAAATATTAAATCATCATTTTCAGCTGCTAGAGACAAAACAGGAATCTTTGGATATTCCCAAAACTGGCTGGACTGTTCTTACTAGCTATTTGCTCTATGCCTTCCTTTCTTCTAGGTTTTCTCACATTCTCTCTATCTCTACTTCACACCTGGCCTAAGTAATATTTTCTCCCCTGTCCTGCCATCTTCTGCCTCTTCTTTTGCTTCCTATTTAGTCAATCCCAAACTAAGTAAAACTGCCCAGGAAGCAAGATTATCCTTCTCACAGAGTTCTTCATTTTTTATTTTTTTTCTTTTTCCAGGAACACAGAGCTGTTCCACTTAAGAAAGTGGAAGCCAAGAGAGAAAACGTAGAGCTGCAAAAAGCAAGGTGGCATTTCAGAACTGTGGGTTCAGATCTCTCCGAAAAAGGCTTCATCTGGGTGGTGAGGAAATTCTCTATGGGTTTTGGGGGCCTTTTTTCCTTCTTTCTTGCCATCATCCCCAGGACTAAAAATTCCTCTAAAAGAATTCTATGAGGATAGTCTGATCAGGCTGTTAAATCTACTGAAAATCTGTCCCACATATTGTGAAATCTGCCAAGCAAGTAGTGCAAGTATTACTACTGTTATCACAATAATTTCTTCCAAATCTGATTAAGATCCCTGATTTAAATGTATCCACAATATATGCATCTGATGTTACAAATTACAGATGATTTTATCTCCAAATCTGAGTCTAGACTCAGTAAGGGGTTGGCTAGAAAATAAGACATCTGATAAAAAAAAATAATTCAAAGTATGAGGAATTTGTTTCTAATCCATGCTGGAATGAAAATCAGATACTACTATTGACTATCCAAATAAACCAGTCAGCTTGATTAAGGTTGGAGAAGTTTATTATAATGCTACTGCCTATAAAATCAACTTGACACATCTTTTAAATATCTGGGGCAAAGTTTCTGCTATTATAAATGAGTACAGCTAAAATGTGGGCACTGTGTTATGGCCTAAAACAATCTGATGGGAAGATCTAGGCTTATTTCTTTTTTTAACTGATGAAAAGCCAAGTCAGTTAATTTTGAATTGACCCAAGAGACTAACACAAAGGATTTGATTTAAAGCCCATCACTCAGAAGCTGAGAACTGACTGCCATTTTCTGAAGATGGTCTACAAATTTCTGCCAAGAAAAGCAGCATGGACTAAATGATCTTTCCAACATACACAGTTTCTCAAGAGTCTAAAAATTAAGCCTCTCACTTTATTTGCAGTCATTTATTGACCCTGCCACGTCAACATATCACATTAAATTAAGGGCTGGTTCCTTAGCCAGTGCTAATCAGCATGTGCCATTACCTAAAGACCTGGCCTCCAGATGTGGATCATTCACCATTCCAAGACTAAGAATATAGATACAATAAGCGTATCAGGGATGAGTCCTTGTAGGTTGATAGACTTGAGGTAAATACTCCATTTCCTGACCAATTTGGCATCAAGTCTGCTGGTGAACTAAGTATTAATATCAGAGGTCTAGTGCCCCTCAGGATTTGGATCACACTGTTTAATAAACATAATTTTATAATATCAGAAGGGAATAAGGCAGTGCATTTCTAAGGGATTACCGTACATCTCAAGTAGTTACTCACTTTCCCTCTGGCATTGTGCCTGTTAACCCCACCTGACATATGCTATAATCACCCAGAAATGCACTGGCTGTCACCACTTATTGAAAAGGTAATGTGTAAAACTCACTAAAGGAAATGGTATTGAAACCAGGTTTGGGGTCTGACTCCTTACAGTCTTCTGATTAATTTCAATTTCCAAGTAAAATACACTGAGCAACTTTCTATGATGTTGTTCTATTACAAAACTTGTAGGAATTAAAGATGTGATTTCAGTCTATATAACGAGCCTTTTGTCCCTTTTCATGCTATTAGAAGGACACGCAGATGCCCTGAAATGATGGATAAAACCCCACAGAGTAAAAGCAACTGTAGCTGCCATTTGAATGACATAGGTGGCTCTATCCAGCCTTCTTCCCAAATAGAAGAGTTATATGAGAACCTAGTCACTTGTTATTCCACAGCAGTTTGCATGAGTCTTAGCCTGCTGGGCCTGAGCACAAGAAAAGGTGACAAGGAATTGCATGGGCATCAGGTGAAAGCAGGACTGACACCACTTTATTTTCACCTCCTGTTTTGCACAGGAGGTGTAAATATATAGAAGGCTATTATTTGCTGTTCCTCAGAATTAAATATATGTAAAATTTTTGAAGAATAAGACTAAAGGTGTTCCATATCTTCTTTATTCATTTTGTAGACATTAGGGCCACGTTTGGCTGATCGGTGAATGAGAGGCCTTCATATACAATATATACAATAAAACTTGTGATCTGGAAGGAGATAATTGGAAAAGGAGTGCCCTCTGTTTCCCCAGAGATTCTTCCCTCCAGAAACAAGTATGAGAATAAAATCTTTTCTTAGACTATTGAATATAGAATGATAGAATCATAGAATAGTTAGGGTTGGAAAGGACTTTAGGATCATCTAGTTACAACACTCCTGCCAGGGGCAGGGGCACCTCCCACTAAACTATGTCACCCAAGGCTATGTCCAACCCAGCCTTGAATACCACCAGCGATGGAGCATTCACAACTTCCCTGGGCAACACATTCCAGTGCCTCACCACCCTAACACTAAAGAATTTCTTCAACAGATCCAGTCTAAACTTCCCCTCTTTAAGTCTGAACCCATTACCCATTGTCCTATCACTACAGCCTCTCATGAAGAGTCCCTCCCCAGCATCCCTATAGGCCCCCTTCAGATATTGGAAGGCTGCTATGAGGTCTCCATGC
>JASSUY010010007.1:0-32603 GCA_032466535.1 Forpus xanthops | reverse complement strand
AAATTCTTTACTGTAAGGGTGGTGAGGCACTGGAATGGGTTGCCCAGGGAAGTTGTGAATGCTCCATCGCTGGCAGTATTCAAGGCCATGTTGTACAGAGCCTTGGGTGACATGGTTAGTGGAAGGTATTCCTGCCCATGGCAGGGGGGCTGGAAGTAGATGATCTTAAGGTCCTTTCCAACCCTACCTATTCTATCAAATTCCCATCCAGGGTTTAGAAAATGGTGTAAGTAAATGAATTGGGAGCAGTGATGTCTGTGGGGGTAGAAATACCTCTGAATGCTCCAAAAGTATTTTGAATTTCAGAATTTCTATTTCATTATCATTCTGGAAAGTAGCTAAGCCATAGCTTGTGCACAGTTGTGTGGGGTCCATGTTACAGCTTTGTAGCAGCTTTTTCTTTTGGTTCTGATATTGAGCAACCTGGTCTAGTTCCAACCCGTGGCAGGGGGGCTGGAACCAGATGATCTTCAAGTTTTCTTCCAACCCAAACCATTCTGTGATGCTATGAGTTATCAACCCCAGGTTCAAGATTCCTGAAGAGCTCCAGCAGGTGAGACCTTATGCAGTTTAAACCATACCCTAACTAGTGTTTTCCCATTGAACACTTCATCTGGGACCACTTTGGAGCTGATGTTGGCATTTCTACCAGAGCAATATTCAGCAAGAGATGCCCTCCAAAGACCTTTACTCTTCTTGTGAGAACTACTGAGGAATTCCCAAGACAAGGAGATTAGGAGGGGGTACAAAGTGAAAAACAGAAACATGGTCCTGAGTGCTCAGGTATACAGAGAAGCAAAGCAAAACTTTGAGGAAGTAGAGAAGATTGGGTGCATTAAGCTTCAGTTCAGGCATCCACCTTGTACAGAAACATGGATGCAAAGCAGAGGCAATTAGGAAAAGCAATGTGGTGGTAGTGTGGAAGAAGGCTGGGTGTTAGTGTGCAGACTGCAAAAGGGAACAAAAACATTGCCAAAAAGAAGAACACCCATGGAGGCTGTACAAAAACTGGGGAAAGGACAGAGAAAAGCAAGAAGGGGTAGGAAGGTAGGTGAGGGAGACATGAGGAAATGAGGCAGCAGTGGTACGGCAGGGGTGAAAACCAGGTGTTGTGGGGGATACAAACTGGTGGGCAATACAGAAGAGAAAGCGTGAACATGGGAAAGGTGACAAGGAAAGAATCATAGAATCAATGAGGCTGGAAAAGACCTGTAAGATCAAGTTGAACTGTTACCCCAGGACGGTAAGGCCACCACTAAGCCATATCACTAGGGGTCTCATTTACATGGTTTGTGAACACTTTCAGGACGGTGATTCCACCACTGCCCTGGGCAGCCTGTTCCAAGGCCTGAGCACCTTCTCTGTGAAGAAATTGTTCTTAATATCCAGTCTGAACCTCGCCTGCTGCAGCTTGAGGCTGTTTCCTCTTGTCCTATTGCTTGTTGTCTGGGAGCAGAGACCAGACATCTCCGGACTCCATCCTCCTTTCTGGTAGCTGTAGAGAGTGATAAGGTCCCCCCAGAGCCTTCTGCTCTCCATACTAAACACACACACAGCCGTTCCTCATCACACTTGTGCTCCAGACCCTTCACCAGCTCTGTTGCCATTCTCCGGACCCGCTCCAGCACCTCAACGTCTCTCTTGTAGCGAGAGGCGCAGAACTGAACGCAGGACTCGAGGCGCTGCATCACCAGCGCCCACAACAGGCGGCTGATCCCTGCCCTGTGTAAGTGTGACACTGTCAACGCCTCCCCACCCACCAGCACACGTCTGTCCCCTGCAACACTCGCACTCCCCACGCCCCAAACGCCCACTTCTGCACCCACCCCACCGGGCTGCGCGTCCCCGCGCACCCTCACCCCGCCCCGCCGCTCCACGCGTGTGCGAGCCCGACTGACAGCTCAGCCCCTCCAAGCCCCTTGTGCGCCCGACGGCAGGAGCACTCCGGTGCGTGCCCACGGGCGGGCAGGCGCGGAGCTCGGTTCCACGCCGGCCCCACGGACGTCCACACTCTCTTGTGTACAGATGCGGCCACGTATATACCCGCATAGACACTCACCGAGATATCGCCATGCCATGCGTCCCGCCACAGAGATGCCCCTCCCCATGGCGCGAGTCCCGCTCGCTGTCTGCGCGGTCCCTTTAAATGCTAATGAGGCGGTGCAAGTGCCGCGCCAGCCCCCTCTGACTGTGTTAAAACTTCGGCGGGGCCATTTTGGGGGCAGTAAGACCCAGCGCGGGCCCGAGGGACGCCGACCCGCCCGCCGCGCACCCGCCCGTCACACAGCGCCCGCCTGTCAGCCACCATGAGCGAGGCGGCGGAGACCAGCACCGCCAGCGCGGCACCCACCGCGGCCACGACCACGACCGCTGCCGCTCCCCCGGCCGGAGCCCCCGCGCCGCCGTCGCCCGCCGTCCCGGACGTTAAGCCCAAGAGCCCCGTCAGCACCGCCGCGCCGGGCGCGGCTGTTGGTGAGGCGGCCCCCGGCGCTGCTGCTGCTGCTGCTGCCGCCGCTGCTACCGCCACAACCGCCGTGGCCGAGACGGAGAAGAAGGTGCTGGGTGAGTGGGGAGCCCTGCTCTTAACTTCCCGGGGCACCTGCAGCAGGAGCGGGGAGGGGACACATGCCACGGCACATGGCCGCCGCCCGGGGCCCGGCTTGGCTTTTCCCCCGCCGGCTCCCCCCGCATCTGTGAGTCAGGCAGCACTCGGGGGAGGCGGCCGTGCCTCCTCCTCTTCCCTCCCGGTCCGGGGGGGCCGAGCGGCGCCTGTCCGGGACGCCAGCTCCGAATTGGGAGGTAGCACCTGTGTGCAGCGGCGGCGGTGTGCTCGGCCCGCCCAGCTCCGGGGAAGAGCTGGGGTCCCGTCTCCCCGCCAGTGCTTCGGTGCCGGGAGGGGATAGCGAGTGAAGTACAGTCATGCTGATGAGCTCCCCGGCACCTGCTGCCGGCCCCGTGCCCTGCTGCGGCATCTCCTTGTGGAAAGGGCTGCTGGCAAGCCCTGTGCGGCTCCCCTTCGGGCTTTGCACAACTTCTGTATGTGTCAAGAGTTCTGATAGAGTAATGCTTCTAAGTTTAGTGGTTGGTTTTGCGGGGAAGGTGTTGGTGTGGTGGTTTTTGTTTGTTTGTTTTGTTTGTTTTTGTTTGTTTGTTTTTAGGTTTTTCTTTTTTTTTCTCTGTTTTTACTTTATCGGTAAAGGGCAAGCCATAATGGCAAGCTGCCATCTCTGTGCTCAAGCCTAGTGCATAGCTAATGCAGTGGTTTTTCTCCATTGTGATTAAACAGGATCAACCTGTTGAAAAGAACAGTACTTCAGTCTGCAGTGGAAGTAGGGATTTAGTGTTGATAACTGTGAGACGTTAGTAAGAGTGAAGTTGAGGCTGACTACTAGTGCAGAATCCTGGGCTTCATAAAGAAAGCCAGCATCTTCCCTTCTGAAAGGAAAGACTGAGGTCTTGCTGCAGAAGACAGAGGAGCCAGGTAAAGGATTTCTTTGCAGCTCAGGTGGGAGGGATTCAAGCAAAAGAGAAATTGGTTTGTTTTACCCTGCTCTGTTATCAGATTTGTTGATAATCAGTCAAGGCACATCCCATGATATTTGTTAATGTGTCTGTCTGCTTCTGGCCTTAACATGGCTTGTTTCGCTCCTGGTAACGTTTTTATCTTGTTCACCTGTTGCTATTGCTTGGAACTGGGGAGAAGTGGAGGTGGTGCAGATGCCTTTCCTGGTCTGGCAGGGAAAAGGCAACTGCCATGGTGTTGGTTTTGTGCACTGGCCTTATTGCTGGGCGAGCTTTCTGTTGGGAGTTGTAAGGAAAATGATCATTGGTAATGTTAATTGAGAATAAACTTATATTCAAATCCACTTCAAATGTCTGTGTTAATGGTCTTGTAAGCAGAGACTTAAGTGAATGTAATTATATAGATTCCGTTAGACACAAGGTCTAATGCTTGCCCAGGGCATCCAAATGTCTGACTGAGGAATAAGGATAAAGGTTACTCAACTTTCTTCTCTCTTGGTCACAGGAAGCTTTGGCTTTCTCTGTTAAAACTAATGAAAAGGCTATTTTGTCATGGATAGGTTGTTTTCCCTGATAGTATCAGAGTACAGCATTTTGTAGAAATATGTGGGCTTTCACTTGCTGGTGGGATAGGTGTGATCGCATCAACTACCTTTTCTGACTTGTGTGTAAAACTGGTTATGGCTTCCTCTGGGCTTGCTCTCCTCCTTGCCTCATCTCCCTGATATGAGAGCTGAAGCTTAGCAATGTTAAGGGTGGTTACACCACAGCCACGTGGATGTTTGGTGTCACGCTATTGCATCTGAGTTTTTTTCCCCTTAAGGTGATGCTTGAGGGGAGATTAAGACTAGTGTGGGTAGGGAATGGTGTCCCTCCAGAACACTGTTTTAGGGAGTCTGTTGGAGATTCCCCTGATCTCTGCCAGGCTGTGCAAAAGGAGGAGTGTTGCTTTGAAGCTGCGTGCATGGACATCCACTTAGCAGCAGCCATCTGGCCACATAGTGTGAGTTTTATTTTCCTTTCTGCCAGCTTTCTTACTCCTCTGAGATTTTTTTGTCAGGCTTCTTAGGCTTCTTACTCTCTTCCTAATCTAATTGACATAGGCCAAGAGATTCAATAGCTATTTTGTGGGGGAGGGAAAGGATGGTGCTGGGGGAATCAGTGGTATTAGCCTTGTTTCTTAAAGCAGGCTAAAACCTGCATGTGCCATTGGCATCTGCTTCTGGGCCTTCCCCCCTGCCCTTCTTCCCCTGCAGTGAGCTCTTGCATGTAGCCAGTGCCTGTGTGGTAGCAATAAGTGTATGTAGCGATGTCCCATTAAACTAGACCTAAAAGCACAGTTATGTCTGATGCTCAAGACTGTTGTGTGAAAAAAATCAGTGCTAGGCAGTGAATCTCTGAACAAGCAGTCCTGGGAATGGGTGTTACACTAGGTAGAGTCCTTTAGTAACTGTTTCAGTCTTAACATGGTTTTGCTGATTCTAAATACAAACATTTTCTACTAAAAAAATGCATTAAAGAAGATCAAAACCTTCACTTCTAAAAGTGCAATGGTAGCTTCAGTAACAGCAACAGTGCTACAATGGACTGCTATCAGCAAACATTACTGCTTTAGTTCTGTGTTTGGGGAAGGAGGAGGAGGTTGCTTTTCTTGTCTGTCAGAGGCCTACATATGAATGCCAAGGCTGCATGAGACCAGAGATCTTGACTACTTGTGTCATCTTCTAGGGGATATGTAGGGAATAATGCGGGTGTAGAGCAGATGATGGTACCTATTTGTAGTGTGTTTGAATTTAAGACAAGCAGTCATCTGTAGGTGACTACACCCTTTTCAGGTAAGTACTATGTAGATGACTTAGTTGTCATCGTGCTGTGTGATAAGTAACATCTATTAAGTCTAGGACCCAAAATTCTGCCTTTGCTACAGGTTTGAAAAGTTTGTGGTCTCCACCCAGTTGCTGAGAGGGAAGGAGAGGTTAAACCACCTCCATTGTTGTTGAATTCCTCCCACATGTTCCTATATGTTGGAGGAACAGGTTTCGCCAGATCCTATAAGACTGCAGTCTGGTTTCTAAGCAAGATGCTGGTTTGGTGTTGAGACAGGAGCTTGTCTTGGTCCTAGAAGCCTTGGCACATAAAGTTGGTCAGTTTGTAACTGGCAAATCACCGTAGATCTCTGGAAGTAGGAATATTAAAAAAACACACGCACACATGCAAAAAGCCTCCAAAACACCGCAAACAAAAAATCAACTCACCCTAGAAACTTCTTGTGGGGTCTTGTTTAGTTAGAGTGATGTTGGCCAGTTCTGGTTTCCAAGGAAGGAAGAAAAAGTAACTGAGTGAAAGAGAGGACTTCTAAACAACTTTCTATTTTATGTCTAGTCCCTAAACTAAAGAGAACTGATGATTTTCAGCATCAGTTCCCATTTCTGGCATAAGCAATGAAAAACCAGGAAATGGATGCCCAATTCTGAAAATGGAGCTGGTCTTCATTCTAGATGCTGTGTGGTAAACTCTTGCCTAAAGAACAGCATATTAAAACAGTCCTGTGTTAGTATAAACTGAAGCGGGAGATAAAGGTAGGTGTTGAGTGTTAAGGTAACAGACTAGGTCTGATTTAACTTTAGGAGCGTATGTAAAGATATTTTTGTACCATTGTTGTACTTTCTTTTGTTTTAGAGTAACTTTAACTTCTTCTTTCCAGCCACCAAAGTTCTTGGCACAGTCAAGTGGTTCAATGTCAGAAATGGATATGGCTTTATCAACAGGTATGTTTAGATTATTATAGTCTTATTTGTACTGTAATAAGAGTCATGGTACAGGTAATATGCCATACTTCTGATAATTGTAGCAGTGACCCAAAGACCTGACTACAAGTTTGTGCTGTTGATAGTCAGGTTTGGACAGGCATTCAACCAGCTCTATCTCAGGAACTACTGCCCCTTCCCCATCAAAGGTTGTGTGTCTGGGGAGAAAACAAAGGGTCAAACCCATTACAGATTTGGTCTGTTGCTTGTTTCTCATGATTAATTGTACTGCATCTTTAATGACTATATGCTTTTCATGACTGTCTTTTTTTCAAAGGTGCAAGAAAAGTTGTAGAATGAGGGAAGTACTTTTTGGATGAAAACTCAGGTGTTAACTGATGGGTCAAAATACCTAGTGTAAATACACATTGAGATTCTCTGATACGGTCTAACTGAAGGTGTTCCATGCCTGGGTTCACAGAAATTGTCTTTTGGTTTTTGTCCTTCTCTAATCACAAGTGAAACTCTGAACGGCATCACTAAATAGCTGTTAGTGATACTGACCACACTCCAACCTTAGGCGCACAAGACCGGAATTTGTGGGTTTGCAAAGCTATAAAATATATTGTGTGCTTTATGAAAAATGAAGCTACTGTATGGGGAGTGCTAGTCTTGCAAAACACATACCTGGCGAGTTATTTTATCCTACAAGTCCTTGAACCTACTTACACAGCAGATAGGTTTTGGTGAGTTGGACAGTGTAGAAGGGGGCAGAAGAGCCCGTTTCATGGGTTTGAAGCCTGTTCTGGTACACTATTAATGCCGGTCTCTGGAGACTACTCTCCAGTGTTATGTAAGCTTAGAGAAAAGCTTGAATGACAAAGTACTCTTAAAGTCTTTTGTAGCAGTTGATGTGAGAGTCTTCAGCTGAATATGGTGTAATAGTTTATTAGCTTTCTTCCTAAACTTAAGTCTACTGTTAGTTCAATCCAGTGCAACAAGCTTTGGGTTATGCATTATTTTCAAAAACTCTTTAACCCTCATGTGCCATTTGCAGAGAAGGAGTTGAGAGAACAAGTGGTGGGATCTTTCTGTGGCCTGGGAACACAGAATTGAGGTCTTTGACCTATCTTCATGTTTTGCTTGTGGAAGCTTGACCTGTCTGGCCTAATCTTGACAACCTCACAGTCATGTCTGGGTCCCCCTTCAATGGACTCTCCTGACATCTCTTGTGCATGATTGCCTTGAGTTTCACTGAAAGGAGAGCTCTATTGACAGCTGTGGCCAGTCCTGTTGATAGTTTTGCTTGACCTCTGGGATAACAGCTCAGGTTGCAGCCCCTGTGGAAGGCTTTTATGGGGGAGTGGAATATAGTTAAAGGTGAGCAGTCCAGTCGTTAACTCCATCCAGTGTCAAAATAAAGTATTATGTGCTTGCCAGAAGATGAGAACCTCCCTGTCCCCTCACCCTTCTGAAGGCTGGGGAGCCCTTTCCACTGTCAAGCATATGACTCAGAAAAGTCAAAGCAGGATCTTGGTAGCATAGACTTTACAAAACATATGGCATCCAGGAGATGTACTACAGGGTGGTGGAAGGAGGGCTTCACTTGTGGAGTCAGGGATTTCTATTTAAGTCTTTCAGTCTAAAGTCTTACAACTTCTCACTTTCTGTTCACAGAAATGATACCAAGGAAGACGTGTTTGTTCATCAGGTAAGACAGCAGTAATTGTACTCGGATGTGTGCTGTGATAGGTTTTTCAGGCAACTTCTTGGAGCAGCTGCCCAACCTTGCTGAATGTGCGTTTTGAAGTTTTCAGGGAGGAATATTGGGGTATGTTTTTTTTTTCTCTCAGGAGTTACAACTGAAGGAGTAGGTATTAGAACTCTTCATGCTTTTTTTCTGCTCTGATTTGAACACTAGAGGGTTTAGTTCTGTGTTTGGTTTTTGGAGGGTATGTTTTGGTGTGGTTTTGTTTGGTTGTCCATCCCCTGGGGAAATGCTGTTTTGTAAGTATGTTGTTACTTGTTTGTGTTCCATCCCTCCCTCTCCATTTCCTCATGTTCCTTGTCTTCTGTTTCTTTCTACCCTTAGCTTGCAGATCTGTTTTCTGCCCTCTGTGGTATTGGAGAGAAAGTGATCTAGTCTGGCTCTTGACCAGCCTGGGTTGCCATCAGCTGTTGCTGCACAAGGCAGCTGCTCTTAAGAAGAGGAGGAGGAGGAAGGCTGTGTGCCAAACTGTGTCAATTTAGAGGGAGGTTGCTCAGCAGCTTGTCATTGGTTAACTTCCCTTGAGCTGTCAGTAGGCTGTTCTGTTTATACTGTCAACTTGCAGGCAACTAGTGAAAAGACAGAGGATGCTGTTTCTGTGCTGATGTAAACTGTCTAGTTGGCTTAGATCTAGTTTTGCACCTGAGACTTTAATTTCACCAGTACATGAAATGCTGCCCCTGGAGCTTGTCCCATATGAAATATATGCAGACCCATGTGATTCTTGAAAGAATGAGCTTTTGTTTTAGGTGTAAGTGGTAGTATTTCTGTCAGATGTAACCAGGAAACTTGCATTCATAATTGGTCACAAAGCATGAGGATATGTTTGCATATGTTGGTCAGCATTAAAAGTTAGTTCAGTTCTGGTGGGATCGTGACTAAATAGCCTGTGATAACTTTCTCTGGGTCAGGAACTGTGTAGTATATAATGTATACGTTATATATTACCTAAAACCAGATGAAGCTGGAAGAGAGTAAGTCTAGTGCCCTAATGAGTAAAGATCGTATTGGAAAATATGTGCAAGTACATATTCCTGGTTCAGTTGGTGGACGTGGAATCAAGAGTTCTCAATGCATGCACTGATCTCTAATGGGCTCTCTACTTCCTTGATGGCTGTATGCATGGTGGTACTGCTGCTGTATCTGTGCCCTGATGGGAGCATGTCAAGAGGAGGGTGCAAATAGTTCTAGTAACAGAAACATGTTCTGGATAGGCAGCAATGTGAAACTAACTTGAAGACATGAGGTCTCCTTCAGACCTGTGAAAAGATATCCTGGAAAATGGCTGTTGTGCTGATGACAGAGGCAATATGAATCAGTGTTATTCTGCTTGGGAAGGCTGCCTGCCGGGACCCAAACAGTGAAGGTCAGCAGCAGGCTAGTACTACCTGTACTGTTTTCTCCTTCAGCAGTGGAAATTGTCCACGTAAATGTAAACTGGTCTGTATGGGGAAAGGAGGGATGATGACTTATTTCCGCATCTCCTGTGGATAAAATACTCATGAAATGAGTGCTGAGTAAAATTGGCTTGACATTTTGGAAATACCACATTATGTACAAGCCTGCGTCTGATGAGCTCTCTTGGTGGGCTGTGTATGGCAAAGTAGATGCTTCCAGCTCTGGCCTGGGTTGGCTGCAATGGGATTTTCCTCAGCTTTTCCATCTTGAGCTATTCCTTCATGTGAATGTGCGCATAACCAGAGCTCCTGATTGTGGCCATTTGCTTATGCCATGGATTTGCCTCCCTTGATGAAGGTCCTGCTGCTTCAAGCTCCCTTGCCAGGGTTAGTGCTGGTTTTGCCCCTCCTCCCCTCACCCTTCCCAGGAGGGGCTGGATTACATGCCTAATCCCTTCAGAATAAGGGTGACCTAGTTGAATGAATCCAGCCTCCTCCTTGCCTCCCCTGCGCGCATCCGCAGTGGTAGAGAACAGGCTGATCTCATGATGGGAATGGGGGGTTAACGCTCAGTGTCTGGCTATTGGATGCTATTTATAAACCTAGTACAGATTAAAATGCTTTTCTCTTTAGGCCATGCATGGATTGCTTTGAATTAACCCTTTGTCTTTTGGGGGACCCAAGCCATGTTTTGGGGAAGGGCAGTTCTTCACCTTCTGTGTCCTGCTTGCACCCTTGTCTGGTTGGTTTGTGCAGGGTACTGCGCAGGGCACTCTATCAGAGTTGCTCTGAGCAGTAGGGGTTGATTCACCTGGTGGAGTGGAGTGTGTCTAAGGGGGAGGAGGATCTTGCAGTTTAACACCATTAAAAGTGCCAGTAGCCTGAGAAGTCCAACTTAGGCATAGTTTGAATCAACAAGCAGTGAGGAGGAATAATGTCTTCTGCTATGTAGAATTCACTGGACTGTATTTGTCATGCACAGTAACTGGTGTAACAAATATTGGCTATTGCTGTAGCAGTGCTGGATGTGCATATGATGTGGTGGTAGGAGGACATGGAAAGAACTTTTCTAAGTAAAATACTGAACTAGCACTGAAGGCTTTCATGGCTGTTCATCAGCGTTCCCTTGGGAAAGGAAAGGCTTTGTCGTAATTGTTGAGGTCTGTCTGTGTTAACACAAAACATCTGTCTTTTGAATCGAACTAGGAGCCTACAGGAAGTAGTAATGGGGAAAATACGTTTCTCTCCCTTCTGGGTGTCCAGAGTAAAAGTCTTCTCATCAACCTTAGAGCTTGGGCTTATTAGAGGCTTATTTCAGCAGTGTGTACCTGCTGTTGAAGTATTAAGTAATAAAGCTGTATAGTTTCTGTTCTGAAGTCTAGGATTTACTGAAAATTGTTCTTGTTTGCCTTTATGAAACAAACCACAGCCTGCTATTTGGCAGCCTCTATCTCCAGCTGGCAGGTTATTCAGTTGCAAACCTGAGTTTCTGTCCATAAACTTGGAATGGAACATGTGGAATCCTATTGAATTCATCCTTCATTACCTTTGGAGGAGGCTTCATTAGTCTGAAGTACACCCTCTATTGAATAATCTTGTAGTCCTTTTTTTCCACTGCACTTATATGGAAGGCAAAGGAGTTATGAAATACAGGTTGTTGACTTCTGTCATGTGCAGAGCAGAAGTCTTAAAAGCTTGAGCCGGTTTCTCAGTGCAAGTGGTAGTGGAAGAGTAGAACTCTTACTCTGCAGTGAAGATAATCACTGTTACTATACTGCAGTTATGGAAAAGCCATCAATTCCAGCTAATTTTTCAGACATGGTGCAGTTACACTGATAGGTCAGCAGAAAGCAGACAAAGCTGCCTCAGCTGATGGTTGGAGTCTTTGCTTGCTGAAGTAGTTACCAAAAGAACTCACTTAAGTAGCTCTTTCTCTATCAACACAACCTCACCCCCATCCCAAACCAACGATCTCACAGGTTATTCTTGCTTTGATAGGAATAATATATATACTCCTGCATTCTTCCTTAAGCCTTTTAGAGACACTGCGGAATACAGGGAAAGGTGTGGCTGGATGTAGGGCTGGAAGAACACGCTGGCCTGTTGCACAAAGAGGACTATTCAGCAACAATGAGAATACTTTTCCTAAACTGGTCAAGCTTAACTTCAAGCTAATTAGAACTTCTTTCCTTCAGTGGGAAATATTTTTGGGCTGCTGTTGACTTAATGAATATAGTTGCCATGCACAGGCAACAGTTTGGCTGGTCTTTGTTCTGCCTGTTTTTGTTGAACTGCAAACAGATGTGACAGCTCTCTTATGTTTCTGCTTTGCTTCCAGTTTCTTAAAACAGAGGAAATGTATTGTCATGTGCTTCTAGGTACTAAACCTGCACCTGCCTCCTTTATGCTAACAAAGGATACTTATGTTATTAAAGACCAGTTAGCTTTAAGAGAACTTTAGTAAAAAACAGGCTGCTAGATTAGTTTACATGTGTGTAGTTTAGTTTTTGTTTGGGTTTCTTCTCCCCTGGCCTCTTTCAACTAGTACACCCTTATCTAGCAAACAGATAGTAGGCTTGTCCTTCTAACTGCCTTCTGTGGAATCCTAGAAATACTCCCCAGAGTGAAAAGCATCTGTAGTTGACAGACTGAAAATTACTTCAGGATGTTTGAGTGTTCTTGGGAGTCTGAGGAGGTTTTTACTACTATTAGCATTTTATTTTACACTATTAGCATATTATTTTACTACTATTTCCATTTTACTATTAGCAACATTGGCTTTGGATTATTTTGGGGTTTCTGTCTTGGTAACTGTCTTCTTGTACTATTCCTGGGTTCTTCAGGGATTTGCCTAACTTTTGTGTGTCTTCCATGCAGTACTTAGGTAAAATATTTGTTACACTAGAGTTGCAGTAATTCTATTCTAGTTACTGTGAGTTGCCCTGATACCTTGTAGTTAATGCCATCTTCTACAAAAATGCTCCTGCTCTTCAGTTTTCTGTAGACGGTATACAGATCTTCTAACAGTAGTGAAGGCATGGGGCACACTTGCTGCTGGAGCTGCCTTGGAGGAGCTTGTTGGAGGTCAGACACTGAGTGTGGACGCTGTTCATACAGAAATATGTGCTGATCTGGATCTTTAGTGGGGTTGACAGAGGGGATCCTGGGGCAACAGCCAGTTTGTAAACTGTATGTGTTGAGAAAGGAGTAAACCTTGACTGCATACCAGAAGACCTGTGGAATAAAGGAGACATCTCGCAGAATGGTTTAGGTTGGAAGGAACCTTAAAGCTCATTCAGTTCCAAACCCCTGCCCTGGCAGGGATGCCTTCCACTAGACCAGGTTGCTCCAGGCCCCATCCAACCTGGTCTTGAACAGTGCCGGGGTGGAGCAGCCGCAGCTTCTCTGAGCAACCTGTTAGGGGCTCCCCACCATCACAGGGAAGAACTTCCTAAAATCTACTCTAAATCTGTGTTCTGTCAGTTTAAAGCCGTTTCCCTGTGTCCTGTGCCTACATACCTTTGCAAAAAGCCCCTCTCCAGATTTCTTGTAGGCCTCTTTAAGTACTGAGAGCTGCTCTAAGGTCTGCCTCCTGAGCCTTCTCTTCCCAGGCTGAACAGACCCAACCCTCTTGGCTTGTTGTCATAGAAGAGGTGCTCCAGCCCTCTGATCGTATTTGATCATACTCAACTAGCAGACTGTATCCAATAATTTCATAGGTTTCATTTTTCTCATTAAATCTGTGTGTAATAAAGCTTATGTAAGAAGATCGGTATCATTTACATGTTTAAAATATCTTGGTGTGGTGTCTGATCTGATGCATAATGTTGGGACTGTAGCAAAAGAATACTGGCCTCATTGAGAGGGCTGTGAATGTGTAGGAGAAGATGAAATAGTACATTTTTCTATATCTTCTTTCTTTAAAGACGGCAATAAAGAAAAACAACCCGCGGAAATACCTGCGTAGTGTCGGGGATGGAGAGACTGTGGAATTTGATGTGGTTGAAGGAGAGAAGGTAAGAGATAAGGGGGACTTTGCTGTATTCCAACAGAGGTAACATCACTAGTGGGGAATTATACAGTTATAGTTCTGTGTATCTGGTGTTTTTTTTTTTTTTTTGTCTAATGCGTTAATCCCTAGGTGGCATTCATATAGCTTTTCTGTGCAAGATCCATATTTAAAGGCTTCATTAAGAAATACTTCTAGATATGTATTAAAAAGTCTTTATTACATCCTAGGGCTTCTAGAATCTGTAATTTTTGTTTCATAGAACATTTGAAACTTGCAGCCTGACCAGTAAGCATTAGTTAAGGAATATATGACCCTGAAGAATTTGTCTTGGTGTCTGGTAGCTTAATAACTGTAAGAACCGTAAAGGTTTTTGTGTTTCTACTTCCTCAAATGTATTTGAGTTTTCAAATTTTTTGTGTGTGTGGGTGGTTTTCCTTTTGTTTTGCTTGTTTGTTTGTAAGCTCTTTATTTTTCCTCTGAACTCAGCCTGCCTGATAAGGTCTTAATTCTGATAACTCTTGGTTATGCCCAATGTGGAAGGAAGGAATCTCTGATGCTTGGAACTGTTCCATCTTTTCCCTGTAGCTGGTCGTTCTTTTCTCACACCATCTTGATTGTCTCCGTTTTGGCATTTCAGGGTGCAGAGGCAGCTAATGTCACTGGGCCAGATGGAGTCCCTGTTGAAGGCAGCCGCTATGCTGCAGACAGGCGCCGCTATCGCCGTGGCTATTTTGGCCGACGCCGTGGACCACCTCGAAGTGTAAGTCTAATGTCTGCAGTAGTGGTCATCTCACCTCCTCAGCAGTCTTGCAATCCTCTCATGAGAGAGAACTACAGGTTCAGCATTGCCATAAAGTAAACAGTTAATGTTTAACAAAGTTGTGAGTTTCCTGTGGTGGTAATCTGGGTTCCTCCTTTGTTGATGCTGATACTGATATTTTCTACTTATGGGTATCCTGTAGGCCTTTCCTTGGCATATCATTGTAAAACATACTAAAAGCATTCCTTTGGGTGTCAAAGTATGTGTTTGTGTCGAAGAATAAACACAAAGGAGTGAGACACAGAAGTGGTTCACAATGCCCTTTACCTGCAGCAAGGAAAAGTACTTACACTACTCTAAGTAGTGTAACTGTAACTCGGAAAGGGCTACTTGAAAAGTGGGATTTGTTTAAAAGCTTGTCACATTTGTATAATATGGTAGTAGTTTGACCAACTAGTTGAAACCTCTATGTATCATCCTTTCATAAGACCTCTACCTACAGCAGTTCAGTGTAAAGATAAAGCCTTTTATTTTTTTCTTCAAACTAGCTACACCACTCTTTATAACATCTCCAACTCTCCTAGAAGCAGCTTCCTTTCAGGTTTTTGCAGAGGGAGAAGTATGTATGAGCTACACAGCTGTAGTTCTAGCAGTTACTACTCCTATGCACATTATGCTTATGCTAAATTTGTGTCTGGAACAATCCAACAAACTGGAACATACCCCAGGCTTGATTATCTGTTCTTTAATAGTTGAGTCTGTGGTCATCACTTACAGAAATAGGTGATTGATCCAATAGGAAAGCCCTGGTGGAAGTCTGCCCAAGCAGCACAACCCTCTTCTCATCTTGCTCTGCAGAGTTGACAGTAAGGGAGCAAATGGAACAAATGTTGTCATAGAATCAGCTTGGTTGGAAAAGACCTTCAAGATCACAAAGTCCAACCATTCCCCAGCGCTGTCAAGGCAACCACTAAACCATACCTCTGAGGGCCTCATCTGCACAGTTTGTGAACATTTCCAGAGATGGTGACTACACCACTGCCCTGGGCAGTCTGTTCCAATGCCTGAGCACTCTCTCAGTGAAGAAATTATTCCTAATACCCAGTCTAAACCTCCTCTGGTGCAGCTTGAGGCCATTTCTTCTTGTCCTATTGCTTGTTATCTGGGAGAAGATACTTATCCTCACCTCACTACAACCTCCTTTCAGGTAGTTGTAGAATGTGATAAGGTCCCCCCTGTGCCTTCCCCAGACAAAACAACCCAAGTTCCCTCATCTGTTCTTCATCACACTTGTGTTCCAGACCCTTCGCCAACTCTGTTGCCCTTCTCTGGACCTGCTCCAGCACCAAAGTGTCTCTCTTGTAGTGAGAAGCCCAGAGCTCAACACAGGATATGAGGTGTGGCCTCACTTCTGCTGAATACGGGGGAATTATTGCTTCCCTGGTCCTGCTGGCTACGTTTTTTGTTTTTGTTTCCTTTTCCTCTACTGAGATTAAAATTTCCCTCAACTGTTGTTATTGAGGGACTAAAGCAGGGACTGCGAAGGGCTGGGCAGGGGCTGTCCCTGAAATTGTCCTAGTGTAGGTGAGTAAAACCACTCAAACTTGTGCAGATATTCTTGTTATTCCCTCTTATTGCTTGGGTAGATCAGCTGAGAGTAGAATGAATCCTCATCTGAGGCTAGCAGTACTTCCTTTTGGAGGTCTTTCATTTGTACCAGTTAACACATTCCTCACATTGAAGCTGTGTGTCTACTGTACCTAGAAAGATGCTTCTTTCTGATAACCTTTTAACAAGGCCTTCTCTTTTCTCTTCCATTCCCATGTGTGTGAAGGGGGAAGAAAGGTGGCAATGTCTAGGAGTCGTAGCAGTATGTGTACACTGTTCTGTATGGTCATATTAGTGCATGCATTAAAGGTTATGCCCCTCTACTTAAGGAGGTTTTTCTGGCTAACTGTCCTGCTGGATACTTCTGAGGCAGGTTTGAGTTGCTGATGGTATGGCATTCTTGGGCTGTGTTTGAAAGGATATTTACTTAGCTGTAGGCAACTCCTGCTGCATATCTGAAGGAAAAGGTTTCCACATACCCAAGCCTGCTATGCTTAAAGATCTTTTGGGCTGCAGAGGTGGAAGGTTTTCCTAGAGCTCAGCTGCCTGCATCATCAATCCTGTATTTACTAACAAAAAAAAGGTGTATTGAGGTGACTTTTTGACATGGTGGCCTTCTAGATTTCAAGAACTTTTAACTGATGACAGTTAGCAAATCCAGTCCAACCTTGTGTAAAGCAGCAAGAGTTGCTTTCTTCTTCCTTCCTTACTGGGATGGTTTTGGGTAAACTAATGATGCTACCCTTTGTTTGCCATGCTAGTTCATATGTGCATGTGCTTTGTAACTTACTGAGTCTGGTTTTGACCATACTCTGTGATTTTTCTAAAGAATTAACCCTGGGGAATCTGAGGTATTTAATTGGCTCTAGGGGGAACTGCATCTGGATTGCTTGGGAAGTTCTGTGCAGAGTAAAGTACTTGTTCATGTCAGAAACTTCTTAATTGTATCCACTACAGAAAAGAGGCTGTGCTGTTCACTACGCTAACAACATAGACATTGTGTGGAGTTGTAGTCAGAATGTTAGAACAGAGAATGAATCATGGAATAATCTTGAGAGCTAATAGTACCTCATGTACATATGTGTATGACTAATAGAAGAATCCTCTATACCAGTGAGTCAGAAAATAAGCTAAATAGTTTAAAAGTTGTTTTACAGGCTGATGCTATTTCTTGTAGTGGGGAGACCTGGAAAGATTAATAGTATCATATAAAACTAGACTGATCTAAAGAGATGCAAGATCAAATAAAGAAACTTGGAGAAGCAGATGGGTAAAAAACTCATTGTGCTTTAATTAAACAGTTAATGCTTAAAGAATCTTGTATTTGGGGGACAGCAATAAAATTTTGTACCTTCTTAGATGCTCTCTAACCTTTTTTAGGGTTACTTTGTTAGAAGATATTTCACTGAGTTGGGAGGTTCCTGTGAAGGAGATAGAGCGGGCGGGATTATGTGTGTGCTGGATGTGATGTGTGATTTTTTTTTTTTTTTTTTTGACAAATACCCCTTTCCCTTGTATCTCTCTTCTTTAACTGTTTCAAGGCCTGTTACTTAAAAGCAATTGAGACTCAACCAAACTTTGCAGTGGCCTGGAGTAATCTTGGCTGTGTTTTCAATGCTCAAGGAGAAATTTGGCTTGCAATTCATCACTTTGAAAAGGTAACTGTCTAAAGCCAGTCAGCTTTGCTGCTAGTTTTTATTATATGTGTTGTTGTTTGCTTGTAGGTGGTAGAATTTGATCAGCAGAGAGCTTATGATCCTGTTAGTTAACATCCTGTTACCGTTCTGTGTTGATCAGTGTTTCAGACTGCCTGTATGCCACTAGAGAGATGTATTTAAAATTGCCTTAAGGACTTCACACAAATGTAAAATATAAGAAAATTCATTAAGTTGTTTCATGGTTCTTTTCTGGAATAAATTTTCCAAAGCCTAATCTGACGGGAATTCTACATGATTGATAGGCAAGAGGAAGAAACAACTTTGTGCTTAAACTGATTTTTCATTGTGATTTTGCTTCAGGTATTACTGCCTTTTGAGTAACAGAGGAGAACAGTTTTAAGTGTTACACTAATTCCTCTTATCCAGAATTATTTTTCACCACTGTTGTTCAAATTCCTCTATATTGGTGTCATTAACTAATTTTCCTATACCTTACACTAAGTATTTAGGTTGCATCTTAAATTAGTTTGTATAGTCTCTTAAGTTGCTGAAGTGACTTAAGACCACATTTAAGAAGTGGTGACATTTTCTTTCTGATAGTCATGACTTAAGTTCTACAAAGATTTTAACTGCTTGGGATTTTTTTTTTCTTTTCTAATCTCTGCCTAGTTAGTGGTAGTTTATGAAGTATTTTAATTTGGAAATAATGGTTTCTATGAGACAGATTGTAAGCATGACCTGTCAAATACTCAGATATAGCTTATTACTGCATCTTCTATAACTTTGTCGAATCTAAATTTTTGCTTGTGCTTTATTAGTTTGGAAGGGAGTGTTTTAGTTTAATGACTACTGTATTTTCCCTACATGTGCAACGTGTTTGCTCTTTTCTTGCTCTTGTGAATCTGTCTCTGTTTTTCTACACTACTAAAGTTTTAAAATGCCATAGATCAAGGATATAGATAAAATTTTTAGCGTTTTCTTGCCTAAAACCAAATTAAAGGCAGTGTAGCATGGGTAGGCAGGAGTGCTAAGTATGATCAGCCTAACATGAAATGAATGCTTAACACTTAATTCTTCAGTAGTTGCGACTGACTGGGTAAGCAAACAAGATTGAATATAGTGTATGCTGACATTTCTACAGTTAAATGGCTGATGCTCTATGATTTATGTAACTTAAGTTTTCCTTCCTTACTAGGTAATTG
This sequence comes from Forpus xanthops, assembly GCA_032466535.1. Lineage (NCBI taxonomy): Eukaryota > Metazoa > Chordata > Aves > Psittaciformes > Psittacidae > Forpus > Forpus xanthops. Next base: position 13,929 of record JASSUY010010007.1, on the reverse strand, counting down.
ATAAAGTCTTAGATGCTTACAGGTTGGGTTTGTCAGATCAAAACTAAAACAAACCCAAACCAAAGCAACCACCACCAAAAAACAACCAGCTAGGTTTCATAGGAAGTGTTTTTGTGTTGATGCTCAAAACTGTTACTTCAAAAATATTTTCAGGCTGTAACACTTGACCCAAATTTTTTGGATGCTTACATCAATCTGGGAAATGTCCTGAAGGAGGCAAGGATATTTGACAGGTAAGCAGATAAGTATTATTGCTCTCTCAGTGCCCTGTCAGATGTATCAATATAAAAATTAGCTTCCTGATATAAAATCATTTTGGACAGCATAGCAGAGACTTCTGCTATAAGCAAATATGCTGTTTGAAATACGCATAGAGTGAGTTACTGGAATGATAAAAAATATAATGCTGTGGAATGTATTTATTACTTCCTTGTACTTAATTAAATACTAAAAATGATAGTTTCTGAAGGCATTGATAGAAAGATTTGTAATACAGGATGGGAAGGGTTAAGGTAGATGCCTGAGAAAGGCAGGAGCCCTTGAGTTCTCTGTTTTCATTATGTGATTCAGGATATAGTCTATAAAAGTCTCTTCTAAAATCTTCTGTGTATGACAAATTGAAATTCAGCTAAGCATCTGATGGAATATTCTGTGTTTGTTATGTGTCGGCATCATGTTTACTGCATTGGGTGGCAGTACTGTCGCTGTTGTTTTGAACTAACTTGTTCTGAGACCTCTCGTCTGCTGCATGAATCTTACTTTTGCTTCTGGAAGGGGACCCAGGCTGTGTTATTTATATACTGTGAACCATATTGCATCTGTTAATTGGATTATAATATCTGGAAACTATAGTTTATGGCTTAAAATTTAACACAAGCTTGCAGGGAGCAGGTTAATTATTCTAACTAGCTGCATTGCACGCTGTAAATGGTACAGTGATATCTCTTTAACAGTGAATTAATGAACCAAACAGGGGCATGTTTCCTAAGCATTTTGGAATTTACATCACCTTTTTGAGAATTTACTTACTATGTATTTTGTTGTAATTTGTTTAGAAATAGGATTTGAATACATCTGTCATTTTGATAGTGCTATAGGAGCATATAATTAGAAATCTCATTCTTGAATAGAGTTTGAACTGTAAGTAAAGCATGATGCATAGGTCAGTGGGAACAATAAAGACATGTAATGATATACTGTTTATATTGTTGCAGTTGAATAATGAACTGGAAAGAAATAGAAAAAGTCTCATGGTTATCCTAGTAATGAAGAGTGCTTAAAAAAAGTAGATGAAAGCTTTCCTTTTTGAACAAAGGCTTACATTTATCACTGTACAACATCAGATGGGAGGAAGACATTCCTGGTTTATGAAATATTTCTTCCAGTCTGCTAGTGATCACAAAATGCAGCATAGCTTTAAAATAGCATTCATCTTAATCCCTTGATTACCCTTTGAATTCAGGTAGTACTCTTCTGTGTTTTCAGTAACATCTTTCAGGACAGATTTGTATGTGTGTTAATACATATTCCTTGAAGTTTGGTGTGGTTTTTTTTTTTTTATGTAAGTCATTTTTTATGACCAAGGTAAATAAAATCGCTGTTCTGTGGATAATTGTTTACTTTGTTTTTCTTGTTACAGAGCTGTAGCAGCTTATCTACGAGCCTTGAGTTTGAGTCCAAATCATGCAGTTGTGCATGGCAACCTTGCCTGTGTGTATTATGAGCAAGGACTAATAGATCTAGCAATAGACACCTATAGGAGGGCTATTGAACTGCAACCCCACTTCCCTGATGCCTATTGTAACCTGGCCAATGCCTTGAAGGAGAAAGGCAGTGTAAGGAGTACTTTTTTTTCTTTTTAAATTATTTTAAAAATACCTGAATGCTTATTTTGAACACCAAGTGTCAACAGCTGTATCAAGATGGGATTTAACCCTTAGTCATGTGTATAATGATGATGGTATAATGATTTCCCATAAGCAGTGCTGTTACAATAAAAATTACCATATTAACAGTATCCTTTTCTTTGAAGGTGGTAGAAGCAGAAGAATGCTACAATACAGCTCTGCGGCTTTGTCCCACTCATGCAGATTCTCTCAACAATCTAGCAAACATCAAACGGGAACAGGGGAATATTGAGGAAGCTGTCCGTCTTTATCGGAAGGCTCTTGAGGTACAGTTGAATGTGGGGAGGGAGAGCTGTGGACTTCAAGTTGGGAATGTGTAATAAGAAGAGTTATTTCTCCGTTTTTGGTCATAAGTGAAGGAACATCTGTTCAGAGACCTAGGTCATAAAAAGAAGATTAAGAAATGCGCAAGTATTTTTTTGATATCATGTGCTTGAGAAATATGAAAGATTCTGCTTTTTCTTGCAGGTGTTTCCAGAGTTTGCTGCTGCACATTCAAATTTAGCAAGTGTTCTGCAACAACAAGGAAAGTTACAGGAAGCTCTGATGCATTACAAAGAGGCTATTAGGTAAATGGATACTATCTGTAATAGTCCCAGTCTTTCCTAACATAGCTCTTTACAGAAAGTGACTTACAGTAGTGTATTTTAACTCAGATAGTTGCATTGCAAACCCTCAAATTAGTATGGTTCCTCTTTGGAGGAGGAGCTTTAATTATTCATGATAATATATATTATCTTTATTTCTCAGAATCAGCCCCACATTTGCAGATGCTTACTCTAATATGGGAAATACTTTGAAGGAGATGCAGGATGTTCAAGGTGCTCTACAGTGCTATACTCGTGCCATTCAGATAAACCCAGCTTTTGCTGATGCCCACAGCAACCTGGCCTCTATTCACAAGGTAACACATGCAAATGATTCACTCTTAAGAGTATGGTGGGGCATTGTGAGTACTTACCTTGAGTATGTTTTTATCTGCTGGCTCATTTCGGTGTCCTTTCAGGATTCAGGGAATATACCAGAAGCCATTGCCTCTTACCGTACTGCTCTCAAACTGAAACCTGATTTCCCAGATGCCTACTGCAACTTGGCCCACTGTTTGCAGGTGAGGAAGATGAGGTTTTAATTGTAATTCTTAAGATTCTTCTGCAGAAAATATTAAGTATGCTCACCTAAACAAATCACTAATTTAAATGTGCAGAGTGGACTTAAGACTTAAATCAGAAGATAAGGCTATATAGTAACCAACAGTTATTACTGAACTTTTCACTTCATTTGTGAAAGAAGCATTAGTCTCAACTTGTGGAATAGATCAAGGGAAGCTGTTGTCCTAATACTCTTTCAATTTCTCCCCTTTTTCTAGATTGTATGTGATTGGACAGACTATGATGAAAGAATGAAGAAGCTGGTTAGCATTGTTGCTGATCAGCTGGAGAAAAATAGACTGCCTTCTGTCCACCCACATCATAGCATGCTGTATCCCCTTTCTCACAGTTTTAGGAAGGCTATTGCTGAGAGACATGGAAACCTGTGTTTGGACAAGGTAGGAAATTGCAATTCAAGTACTTTGGTTTTCCCTGTCCTACTGAAACTCTGGTACTCGCATAGCTGGTATTAGCCTTCGTAAGATTTTTGAGTCACTGTTCTGTAGAGAGATGGTGCACACCGTTACTCATCTAGTTTTGAAAAGTACGTGTGAGGTGTGTTTTGGAAAAGCAGAGGGAGTAAAATATTTCCTGACAGTAAGATAAATCCAGGCAGCTGCATCTCTCAAAATCTGGTCCTTTCCAGCATCTGTAGTGCTTCGAACCTGACCTTGCCTGTAGTGAATCCTTGCTGGAACATGAGTTTTATGTTCATTTAGCTCCGGGCTTTCAAGATGCACTTGCTATAGTGGTTATGGCAGCAATGTTATGGAGGTGATGCGTCACATTAAGAGGTACTTGTCATTGTTCTGTTCTGAAGTACTTTTTGTTCAGTAGACTAGATTCTTCCAAAACCACATACTCTCTTGCTGAATTACTTAACTGTGTGCTATTTCCACAAGTCTGCACAACACCTCAAGCTGCTAAGAGTCAATGGCAAATTCTTTAACTAAAATTTGTTGCAACTTTTCAACCAGAAGGCCGTAGCTGTGGGCACTTCTGAATGTTGAGATGGCTTACTCGTGCAAGTTGCCAGTTGTAATTGAAAATGCCCTGTCAGCCAGTGGAAGGGTCTTGTTAGCTAATATAAAAATCTTAAATTTCAGAAGGTAACACTTAGCTTTCAAACTGGTTTATCTTAGTAGCCTGATAATAACAGGCTGATGTCTGGGGAACATGGTGAACGTGAAAACAGAAAACATGCTGTGGTGCTTCACAGAAATATTATTCTGGTCACAAGCAGCTTGTACTTTGAGGACTTCCTGGTCATAGCGGTGTAGTATCAGTATATTTAATAATCAGGAATGGAATACTTGAAAAATAAACTGATAGAAAAGCAGTAATGTCAGCTTGGAGTAGTTATGTCTGTCTTTAGCAGAGTGTAGGTACATGACACATTGTATCACAGTTCGTGGACATAACACTCTGCTCCAGTGGAGTATATACCATGCAGGTTTGAAACCGCAGATGCCCACAGATCACTAACTTGAACGTGCAATAAGGCTAGTTCTGCAAACTCATGTGTTGGGGGGTTTTATTCCTCTGTTTAGCATTTGGTTTCGGTTCCTGAGTTTACGGACAGTTGTGTGTTTTCTTGACAGATCAATGTTCTTCACAAGCCATCATACGAGCATCCCAAGGATTTGAAGGCCAGTGAAGGTCGACTTCGCATTGGCTATGTGAGCTCTGATTTTGGAAACCATCCAACCTCACACCTTATGCAGTCAATCCCAGGCATGCATAACCCAGACAAATTTGAGGTAAAAATAGAAATGACATGCTTAAAGCTTTAAATATGGCTGTAAGTGGTATTTTTTTCTTGGTGCAGACAGTAAACTCTAAAGAAGGGCGAATTTTGTTTCGAGACTGAGGTGTGTGGTTTTGTTAGTTCATTTTTTTTTTTTGGGGGGGGGGGGGAGAAGAAGGTGTTTTGTTTTTGTTTTTTGTTTTTTTCCCTCCTGTTAGTGGACTTTTTATCCTGTGAGTTAAAGAGTTCTCTAGCCTGAGTCACCCTCTTCTACCGATATGAAGTGTTACTTAGAAAGTAGACAAATTAGATACCTGTTCTTAAGAGTTACCATAGAATTTGTGGCCCCTGGTAAACCTTTTCTGAGTTTCTGGAGCTGTTCTTTGTGTAGATGTGTTTTAGTATCAAGCTACTGCTGCCTGGTTAAGTCAGGTTTACAGATAGATACCTGTTTTGTTTTGTTCACTCTGCTTCGGCTGTTGTTCTACAGGTATTTTAATTTGGGCTACCTGAATTGCAAATAGGTACTTCAGTTTGGTCTGGCTATTGCTTTTTCAAAAGGAAATGATACATCACACTTACTCCAGAAAGAGACTTTACAATTTAGCAGTGCTAAGGGCAGTTATGTCTATAATTACTTGTGTGTCATGTTAAGGGATTTAGTCTGTAAATAGATCTGATTCCCAGTTATGCTGTTTGCCCCATGACTGTTTAAATTGCCTTGGTTTTGAGCTCCTGTTTTCCATGAGCTGAGAATTTTGCTTATCTCTGTAAGGGACTGTAAGTCTTCTTTTCGTCTTGCAAAACTGTGATATGTTTTGTTTCTGTTTTTTGATCTTTCTTGATTTTTTGTGCTTTGTGGTTTTTTCCCCCCTACCTTCTTGCTTTTTCCTTGTTGTGAAGTCTTTGTCATCTGAAATGCTTATGGCAAAGCTGCATGCTTGAATTACCATAAGTGTCACCATGAAGCAGAATTTTTCATGAAACAAACTGGTGGTCTCAGTATGTGGGGTGTCGGAGAATGTTATTTGACCTTGAACCAGTTTAAGACAAAGAGCAGGCTTTCTTCTCCATTTGTAAAGCTCTACAGAGCTTAATTTAAATGGTAAATAGAAGTTATCTATTATTTTACTAAAAACATGCTTTTGTCTTGCAAGACAATAAATTCTGTTGATGCAATTTCTTCTGTGTATGTGCTAGGTTAGTGAAAGATGCCTGTTTGCATAACCTCTGAACCTTGAATTTCTCAGATGCATTGCCGTTTCTTAACTGGGCAGAACTAGTCACCATTTAAGGAATCCGTTAAAAAGCTTCCCCAAGGCTTAGCTTGTCTGTTCAACCTGAGTCATCAGTGTGATTCTCACTAATAACAAAGTCAAAGGTGTCTTGCGAAAGGTGTTCTTGGAAAATTTAATGCTTATGCAAATACACTTGTTAAAATTACTTTACCTTGCACTGATGAGAATATTGTATATGTATGTCTGTGTAAGATGCAGTATCATACTCAAGCACCAGGGCTAGGTAAAACTAGGGCTTGGTGCAAATGCATCAAAATTCCTAATGTCTCCTCCCCTGCCCTTTTGACTTCTTTCTCAGCTGGTAAATGCCACATAAATGAATATAATGCAGTTTATTTGTTTGTATAATTGTTTATTTGTAAATTATAAAATGTATAAATTATAATTAAAAATGTAAAGTGTAAATTAAATAAAATATAGATTAAATTACTAATTATTAATTGAATTAAACACTAATAATTAAATAAATAAATTTTAAATAGAGTTTTAAATTAAACTAAATAAATTATAAGTTAAAATTTTATAAATGATAACATTTTTTAAATTACAAAATTTAGGGATATAGATGCTCCTTTGCTGGCAGTGTTCAAGGCCGGGTTGGACAGAGCCTTGGATAACATGGTTTAGTGTGAGATATCCCTACCCATGGCAGGGGGGTTGGATCTAGATGATCTTAAGGTCCCTTCCAGCCTTAACTTCTCTGTGATTCTATGATTTGTGTTTTAAAGCGAAGTGGTTTGTTGGCAAGTTGTTGCTGATAGACAGTTTTTGGTGCCTTGTATTGTAGGTATTCTGTTACGCCCTGAGCCCTGATGATGGTACAAACTTCCGTGTGAAAGTGATGGCTGAAGCAAATCATTTCATTGACTTATCTCAGGTGAGCTTTTTTTATGCATTGACCTTTTAGCAGACCTAAAAGAAGAAAATACCAACCTGTAATTTTGAGATGTTTGGTTGAAATAATTTCTTCAATTCTGCGTATGTTAGTCTTGACAGTTTGGGAGTTTGGAGTTATATTGGTGGTGTGCCTTTACCTGGGATGCAGTGGTTACTGTGTGACCTCTGTGATGATTTAAGTATCTACCAAAAGGCTAATGTTTGGTAACACTTACCAAATGTTGCCAATGTTTGGTAACACTTGTTTGGGGTTTTTCTTTTTAAGTTCCATGTGAAAACTAATAGGGATTTCAGTATGTATGGAAGTAAAGGAGTTGTTACACTGTTTTAAGATAACTGACAGAACCCTAAAGCAGCATAGGATAGTCAGTGTACATTAATAATGGAACTGTATTTTCACCAGAACAGTCCCAAATTCGTTGGCAGATGATACATGTAGTTTTTAATCTCAAGTTGTTCAGAACCTGCTCTCATAAGTAAAACCACTAAATTGATGTTAGCAGAATTGCTCTTTGAGATGGATTTTTGTAATGTTGATTTTTGTAAAGTGCTTTTTTAGAGTGCCAGTTACGTTTATATTGAGCCATCCGTATCCTTCTGTATTTGCAGCTGTGGATGTTGAAAGCCCTAGATTATAGTGAAGAGAGCAGCAATTTCATATTTGTTGTTGCATCTAACAGCTGTCTAGGAAAAACTGTTTCCTTTGCCCAGAGTGATATACTGAGTTTTCTTGAGGCATCAAACTTGTATTTTTAGGTTACTGTGCAACATGTAAAGATTTCTACAGAAGGGTCAAACAGGTAGAAATCATTTGCTATTACATTATAGTGATCTATTGCATTAGCAGTGTAACTCAATGAAAGTTAGAATATGGCATCTCTGTTTTCTACATGGGGATATAGCTGTCCATGTGCATGCATTTGTAAAAAGGGAAAGCTACTTCACATTTTAGAGCAGGATAAAAGTGAAGTACTTTAATGGTGCATGCTAATTTTAGAGTGAGTGAGCATTAGCAGTAGCTGCAGAGTAGTTAATTGGCTTACTCTTGATCTTCAGTTTGAAGCAGTTTCTGTGCATTACCTTAGTTTGGGCATCTACCAGTGGTTTCATACGGCCTACACAAGCTTTGATCATTAAGCCTTACAGGAGTGGTGATAGTGGGGCTGTTCTCGTTCAAATAGCCTCAGTTTCTAGCCTGTGGTGTTTGTTTTACTGCTGCTGAACTAGATGTCTCAAATACATTTTTATCTGCTTGTAGATAATGGCTAATTATATAATTAGTAGTTAGGGCATTTAAAGCTGTTGGAAATTGTTTGCCTTTCAGTATTAGTCCGGAAGAGGTACATTGTAATTTCTAAGGCTTTACTTATGTTCTTACAAGTCATTTGTAATACCTTGTGTGAAGTTCCTGCTCTTCTTTGCTTTTGATTTGGCCAAGAACTGAAGCAGCTTCAGTGTTGCTTGAAGCTTCTGTGGTCCATTTGTGGTATTTTTCTGCATGACTTGCTGAGCTTGGCAACATTTAAGTATTGCAGAGGCAATCTTCATGTACCACAGTTAAAATTTTTGTGATCAACTGCTTGACATTTTTAGCTTTGACAGGGGTTTTTTTTTTGAGTTGAGAACTTTTTACTCCTGATTTTATAGAGATATGAGATTTAAGTCTCACCTAAATTACACTGTGCAGTTGGCGGCTAATCTCATTTATTACTAAAAGCCTCAAAACAAAAGTAACTTACGTTTGGGGTTTTTTGTTTGTTTGTTTTTTTTTGTTGTTTTTTAATTCAGATACCATGTAATGGAAAAGCAGCAGACCGCATCCATCAAGATGGGATACACATTCTCATTAATATGAATGGCTACACCAAAGGAGCCCGAAATGAATTATTTGCGCTGAGACCAGCACCTATTCAGGTAAGTTAGAGGGCTCTGTATCTCCAGAAAAACCCCTTGTGAATGGGAAGAGTTTCTTTTTCTCTTCTGGCAGAGTGGAAAAAATGTTGAAGGCTCATGTTGATCTGTGAGAGAGACTTCTTAGAGCCTGACATGTGTGAGGCAAATAGGATCATTCTGTTGAAGCAGAGTAGTGTGGGGTTTTTATGTGCTTTATGAGCACTTGACTATGTCCTGAAAGAGAACTCTGTAATTCTTTTCACCGCTGTCTTTCTTGTATTAGTGAGAACACAGAAAACATATTTGAAGCAGTTGTTGAAATACGTTGTTACATTTTAAAATTTCTTTGGCCTTACAAAAATTCTAGTTAGAATCAATGTGAAAGGATTTTCTAAAATGCCTATGGAAAGAGAATAGGAGATGCCTGAATTGGAGTCACTCTAGGTTATGGAAGTTGTCTCAGCTAAGAGAAGTTGTAACCACTGATGCACTCTGGCCATAGGTGCGTGTAGTTGGATAATTTGGCCTTTTGCTTGAGCCAAATCCATTTTAGAACATCCTTGAACTGTTCACTGACTTAATTGTGAAAATTTGGGATTAGTGTTTACTCTTCAGTTAATAAAACAAAAGAAGGAACTTGAATCTGTAGGTTGAAAATTTAACTTAAAATGCAATGATTTTTAACTTCCTTTATTTTTGCAATGCACTTGGGACTGGAGCCTTGCTTTTCTGTTTTTTAGGCAATGTGGCTAGGCTATCCTGGAACCAGTGGGGCATTATTCATGGATTATATCATCACAGATAAAGAAACTTCTCCTGTTGAGGTGGCTGAGCAGTACTCAGAGAAATTAGCGTACATGCCAAACACTTTCTTTATTGGAGACCATGCCAACATGTTCCCCCATCTGAAGGTATGTTGGAAAATAAGGCAAGAAAAGTTGATGTTTCCATAGTTGTGTTTATAAAATGGCATTTTGTATATTACTTGCTAAGTGCTCTTTTAACTTTTTTTAAACTTTTTGTTTTAACAGAAAAAAGCAGTCATTGATTTCAAGTCCAATGGTCATATTTATGATAACAGAATTGTTTTGAATGGCATTGACTTGAAGGCTTTCCTTGACAGCCTCCCTGATGTCAAGATTGTTAAGGTGAGAGCTACTCTTTGTGTATTCAATCTTAGGGACTGAAGCTAGTACTTTCTCTGATGCTTATGTGATTTATCTTAGATGAAGTGTCCTGACAGTTGTGACAATGCAGACAGCAATGCTGCTCTCAGTATGCCAGTCATTCCTATGAACACAATTGCAGAAGCTGTGATTGAGATGATTAATCGTGGGCAAATTCAGATAACTATCAATGGATTCAACATCAGTAATGGACTAGCAACTACGCAGGTGAGGCATTTCATTTTCTTGGGGTTTATATTTGTGTGTGTTAACATAGCAAGGAAGAATGGCCTCCATGCTGCCTGCCTGTTTCCACCTTGATTTGTTTAGTTCTCATACTTCAGGAAACTCACAGATATGTTACAAGCCACAAATGTACTGGAACATGAACTTTCCCCCACAAAGACAGAAAAGGATATATCAAGAGGTGTCTGAAGTCCAAAGGAATTTAATCTTGTTGCATAAACAATTCACCTGGCTGTTCAGAATTGGAAGACAAGGTGTACTCACTGCTTGCAGCCTACAGGGCATATAATACAGACAGTTATTCCACTGTGTCTCAACAATGTTTATTTATCTCCTTACACCCTTTTGAACTGTGTACTATACCACTAGCCCACAGTGCTTTACAGTTCATGGGATTTTAGTGATAGTGACAGTTACTGGTTTTGTTTAATACTTCTTCCTTTACAGACAGTTATTCCTTCTTAAAAACACCATATTTTGACATTGGCATAACTCTGTAGACTTCAGAATTTTTAGTTTACAGTCTTCATGAGACTCATTAATTTACACAGGACCTTTTATTATCACTGTTCTATCCATATGTTCTATCACACTTTGGTTTTGGTTTATGAGTTTTGTTCACAGCTGAACACAGTTCAGCTTTCATTTAAGTTGGCAATAGGTGATGTTTTAGTTTGGTTGATAATAAATTTATTAGCATTTTTTCCTGGAGTTGTTCTCCTTTGAGCATGATAGGGAATTCTTGTCTTGGCACTCTGCCACTAAGGTGAAGCAATATAAGTTCTACTGGCGTGCTTTTAAACCAGGATTTCTCTATTTTGATCACAATAATAAAACCTTTCTTTGTGCATGTGCTAATTTAATATCAGCTACTTTTGGGCATAGGTCAGTGGCATCTTATAATGGAGTCAGTGACTGAGACATTGTCATTCATGTCAAATTATAAACAGTATGCTTGTTCTGACTGGCTGCCCTGCCACTGGGCTAAATGTTAAATATGTATGGAGAGGAAAAAGCCAACAACCGAACAAAACTCTGTGTCTGTGTTCTGTCTGTACTGTAGGGTTTATTTTTGATCCCACCATTGGCTGTCATTATTTAAAAAAAAATAATAAAAAATTAACAATCATACTTCCACTTTACTAATCCTCAAGACTCTCATGTGGTATTCTGATTATCCCAACTTTGTCCTCTGCTGGTGTTTTCTTAGCCTACACCTATTCTTTGTGAAGGCTGTAAGATAGGTTCTTTTTGAAAAGTCCATATATAACTCCTCTAGTCTCATTATTTGCTTTTGGCTAGTTCCTTACAGTCCATCAGTTATATGTTAAGTCTGTCTCTTCAGTCATGACTATCTGTTCTGTGATCATCTTCAAAGAAAACCGAAACAAAACCACCCCCAAAAAATCCAAAAACCAAACCACAGAATGTAGCCAGAGAAGAAAAGTCCCCTTTGCTTTCTAGAGTGTTTTGTTGGGGTTCTTTTGTTTGTTTGTGTTTTTTTTTAGTTTGTTTCTTTTTTTTCTTGAAGGCTTAACTTCATTCTTGGTTCACAGAAATGAAGTGACTTGAAGGAGAGGAGGAGTCTGTGTGTAACACCTTTCCATATGATTCATCTTTTCAGTTAATTAGTTAGAATTTCAGGGAGCTACAGCAAGGGCATGAAGATGCTCAGTGTGGTGTGCCTTGGTGGTTGCGATGTTGTGGTATCCAGAAGCATGTATGCATGCATAGCAGTTAAGTTCTTGTTGTGGGAAGGTAGATAATTATTATTAGGTATCGTAAACCCCAAAGGTATGGTTCCAGTAAGGGGTGGTGCTAAGGGGGTGGTGCAGTGTTTCTGTGCTTTGTTCCTGCACTTTCAGTGTTGCAGTAGTTTGTTGTTTTTTTGTTTTTTTTTTCTTTAGATTAACAACAAAGCAGCCACTGGTGAAGAAGTTCCACGCACTATAATTGTTACTACCCGCTCTCAGTATGGCTTACCAGAGGATGCTGTTGTATACTGTAACTTTAATCAGTTATATAAGATTGATCCTTCCACTTTACAGATGTGGGCTAATGTGAGTATCTGTATCTAGTATGAAATACAAGCTCAGACTTCAGGAACACAACTGTTCTGTTCAAGGTAGCAGAAACTTCGTGCAAGTTAAGACTGAAAATGTTCTGTGGAATACATTGACCCTGAGCTGTTTGAATCCTTATGTTGCTCATGTTGCTGTACTTGGTGTTAATAGGAAGTAGAATTTCTTAGATTGATTTCAAATCATATCTGTGCTTCTACCCAGTTAAAAATCGTTTTAAGCTCAAGTATACTGGTATTACATTGTGAAACAAGTTTGGTCTTCCTTAGTCTGCACAATTGAGTCGTGGAATTGTAGGATGGTTTGGGTTGGCAAGGACCTTAAGATTATCCAGTTCCAATCCCCTGCCATGAACAGGGACATCTTCCACTAGAGCAGGTTGCTCCAACCCCTGTCCAACCTACCCTTGAGCACTGCCAGGGATGGGGCAGTCAAAGGTACTCTGGGCAGCTGGTGCCAGTATCTCACCACTCTCACAGTAAAGAACTTCCTTCTTATATCTAACTTAGGTCTTCCCTGTTTAAGTTTAAACAGATCATCCCTTGCCCTATCACTGCAGTCCCTGATGAAGAGTCCCTCTTCAGCATCCTTGTAAGCTCCCTTCAGATACTGAAAGGCTGCTATGAGGTCTCCATGCAGCCTTTTATTCTTCAGTGAATAGCTGCAGTTATTCAGTGGCCTCGGCACTTGGTAGAATTATAGATCTGCGTAGTGAGCATGTATCATGGTCCATTTTATAGTGTACTGCTGAAAGTTACTTGAGGGGTAACTTTTTAATATTCCATAGTATAAGTCTATAAATAAAGGAGTTCATAAATTTCAGGACTTGCTTTTTAAGTTGTGCTCTGCGAAGCACTGCTCAGAGTTGCTGTTTTGGTGGGATTAGGTAGAAATGCAATCCTAGTTATTCCGCTTGAAATGGTGATCTGTTCTTTGGGATTTTTTGTTGGTTTTTTTTTTCCCTGCTTTATACATCAGAAAAATGAAGTACTACACTTTCTGCTTCATTTGGTATGTGATAATTCCTTGTTTAAAATAGGAGATTGTTTCTGACTGAGCTTTATGTATTTGTTTCTTCATTTTTGTTATAGATCCTTAAAAGAGTTCCAAACAGTGTGCTGTGGCTGCTGCGCTTCCCAGCTGTAGGAGAACCCAATATTCAGCAATATGCACAAAACTTGGGTCTTTCCCAGAACAGAATAATCTTTTCTCCTGTTGCCCCCAAAGAAGAACATGTGAGGAGAGGACAGTTGGCTGATGTTTGTCTAGACACTCCACTTTGCAATGGGCACACAACTGGCATGGATGTACTCTGGGCTGGTACTCCGATGGTCACCATGCCAGGTAATCTGATGGGGTAACCTGCACAGAACAGACATAGAATAGTTTGGATTGGAAGGGACCCTCAATGATCATCTTAGTCCACTCCCCAACCCCCATGAGCAGGGACATGTTCAACCAGACCAGGTTGCTCAGAGCCACATCCAGCCTGCTCTGCAGTGTCTCCAGGGATGGGGCATCCACCACCTCTCTGGACAACCTGTGC
>JASSUY010010004.1:14972-46663 GCA_032466535.1 Forpus xanthops | reverse complement strand
AAGCCGAAAATCCAAAACACAGTGCTGCACCAGCTACCACTTAAAGAAAAATGACTGCTGCTGCTGAACCCATGACACTATGATATTGTTGGGTTGGTAAAGGTAATTATGAATCACAGACATTAATTATTGTGATTCCCACTAGCTGCTGATAAATACTCCAGAAGACATGATATTACATATAGTAGGCTGTTACTCTGCCACATTATTTTCTTTGACAGTGATATCAAGGAAAATATGCAGTTTAAATGTGTATATTCACACAAAAACTTAAACACACACATTGCTTTGAGTGAATTTACCATTGACCAGAGTAAGTAATCTGCATCATGGTGCATTCATCTGGATGATGTTTTTCAAAACTTTCAGAAAGCTGACAGAAATAAGGCTTTCTTCCCTTTTATTTTTAATTTTAATATTTTTTAATTTTAACTGCAAAATATCATATGCAGTCATGCAAAATACATGATATTTCTCTGTTGTTTTGGTAACAGCGTGAATCAGAGCTGAACTCCTAATTTTTCTGTTCTTTATAAAATAAATATAAATAAGAGTTTAGGATTAATATTATAATATTAATATTATTAATATTATATTATAATATTGTATTTAGTATATATGATTAGATTCTCAAAAGGAAGCAGCTAAATGAGACAGTGCACTAAAATATTTATTAACTATTTTTGAAGATTATTTGAAAAGTTATTTGCTATTATATAGCAAATTAAATTGACAAACCAGGAGTACCTGCAGGCTCTGTAATGAAAACCTAATTGAACTTTCTAGGATTTTTATCCCTCTCATCTTACAGATGATTTAGTTTTGTAAGAAAGTGGGAAACTGCATTTCATCTTCATGCCAAAAACTTACTTTGTTCCTGTTCTATTGCCAAAATAAATTCGTAGAAGGGTCACCATAAAGTATTCTCCTTTAATTTACTAAAATTCTATGCAAAGCATTTGAAAAAATATGTGAGAAACTTATAAATTTTTTTCAGCTTGTATCAGCTCTGGAATTAAGATTAAATTTTTTTTTAAGAGAGAGGTTATGCAGAGAATCATCAGATAATAGTGACTTTCAAGTACATCGTTTCCCTGCAGAATTTTCATTATTTTTGCTACTTGCTTTATAAGTCTTACCAGGAATCCTTTAATGTATTCCCTGCAAGCCACATCTAAGAGTTGTTATTTAGAATTATTTTAAATATACAATATTCAATATAGGGACATTAATAAAGGGACAACATACATTGTATTTCCACTTGCATATATATATAGTGAGAAATTCAGTGTATCCAAGAATTGGGTTAGAGATAGTAAATAGCTAAATGCATGCGCATTCATTGTAAATGAATAAGTGGAGAAATCCTAAACAGAAAAAAAAAAAAAGTCGTGCTGCTTCCTTTCTAAATATTATTACTGTGGTTTTGAAATCGAACATTTTCACACGAGATACTGAGAATGTGCTGCACTGTGTCCTCCTGGACGCTTTGGCAATCAATATTTTTCAACATAGGTAATGAAAACAAGAGTTTTTTCATTGGGATTATTATGTTAGGGAAGAAACTAAAGAGGAGGATAGGTGAAAGGTAGAATGCTAATCTATAAGGCAGAGAAAAACAAGACTGTCTCATACAATAAATCCAGCTGAGGGTTGCACTTAAGAAGGAAGGGCTCAATTGGAATTTTTTGGTGTATTTTCTTTCAGAATATTATTTTTGCTCATTTTTGCATAAAGTACACCAAAGGATGATAAGCTGAATTTGGAATATTTTACCTTTGCGTAAACCACTTTCCTTATTAATATTTTTCTATAATGTTATGGGTTGTGAACATTTTCCAGCTGTGAAGGTCAGGAATTAGGCAATTTTACTTCTGTGCCTATATAGCTTTAATCCCAAAAACTTTATGACCAGTGTAAAACATGGAATCATACAGTGTTTGGGGTTGGAAGGGACCTTAAAGATCATCTTGTTCCAAACTCCTACTGTGGGCAGTGACACCTTCCGCTAGATCAGGTTTCTCAAAGCTCCATCCAGCCTAACCTTGAACACTTCCAGAAATAGGACCACCGCAGTTTCTAGTGCATCCACACATCCAAACAACCTGTTCCAGGTAAAGAACTTCTTCCTAATATTTAATCTAAATTTACCCTTTTTACATTTAAAGCCATTCCCCTTTGTCCTATCCCTGCATGCCCTTGTAAAAAGTCCCTCTCCGGATTTCTTGTAGGCGCCGTTTAAAAAAGGCTGGAAGGCTGTCTAAGGTCTCCCTGGAGCCATCTCTTCTCCAGGGTGGACAAGCCAAATTCTCTCAACCTTTCTTCATAGGAAAGGTGTCGTGCTTGAGACCAAAAATAGTAGTTAGGTAGGATATGCAGCATCTTGGTTAACATCACTATTTCCTTTGCAAGCATAAATCTATATTCAGATTTAATGATACAAAACCTCATGGCATTGTTTCTAATTTTTTAATACTGCAGTTTTATTAAACTGTTCCTGGGACCATTTTGTATCAAAAATAATTTATGAGAATAAGGCAGATTAAAATGTCTGTAATGGAATTTTTTTAGATGCCAACAGTCTGTGTATAAATAGGCAATGCACTACATTACTAAAAGTCATGTTAAATTGAGTGACAAAAATTGGGTTTGGGCTATACAGTATTAAATTTTCATGTAATGGTCATCACTTCAGCATATTTATAAGCCTACATTAGCAAAGAACAGAATAATTTTTTCTACAAACTAGGAAAATATGATTTCCCCATAATTTTAAAAAATAGAGCAGTATTAATAATAAAAAGTGACTTTGGACCTCCAGAACTATGTTCTATCACTGTTTATCTTTTTTTATTGAAACACAGATTCAGATGCAGGATTTTATGAAAACTCATGGCTTGGGGGCAGAAATTTAAATATAAGTGTATACATGGGGAAACACAAAAAGAGTCTGAGCTAACATCTGAGTTCAACATCTTTGATTTAATGTTTAGATCACAAGGGACAGATATGAATAACCAGGCTGATGCATATTAAACTAGTTGGAACTATTTTTAAGTCAATGGTTTTGTTCCTGCTGTACTCATTCGAGGGAGAGACTAACTAATCTCATGACCTGTAGAATGATTTGCAAAGCAGTTTAAATTAGCATAGCTTAAAATAGAAAATCTGGAAGCGAATTGCATGAAGAGTTTCATATAAGACAAGTAAGAAGTGAAGGGAAAAGAATAAAAAATTCAGCATGAATTTGAAAGAGTAGGAAAAATGGAGGTGCTTCACTTACATTAAATGATTGTATTGTATGAAAACAAAGAAGAGAAACCAGACCGGAAGAAAATTATTTTGTGGGGTTTATGGAATGTTTTGTATAAACTACATTAATTTAATGAGGCAACCAACTAAACAGAGAAGTAATTAAAAAAATATGTCAGAAGGATTACACATTTTAGAGTTTTAGATGCGGCTATGGTAACAGACATCAGTAAGCAAATGTGAATGTAGTTGTGGATACCTACACCAGACATTGTATTAAAATGAGGAAACAATGAGACAAAAGACAGAAAGGAATGAACTAATCATATTGCATCAGTACATCAAGCAGCAGTTAGGATTTTCTGGTAATCAGTGTGAGGATGAGAGAGAATTTTTATGTAAAAGTAACTCTTAAATATTAACTCATTTGACTATGTAAGTGTGAAGAAAAAGGGCAAAGTTGAAGAGTTTAATAAACAGTGGAATTATAACAAGGCTATAAATCCTTTACACATGGGGATAAAAAAAAAGGAAAGGGAAATTACAATAGGGAATAATAGGAAAATGCACCAGGTTTTAAGTACTTTTTTAAAACCCTTTGTAAAGAATCAAACAATAGGGGTTCATTGTGGGCAAATGGTCATCCCTAAGTGTTCAGTACTTTTCAGATATTCAATACTGAAGTTGTAGGCATCTTTGGTTTGATGCAAGACAGCAATTTTTTTGTTAAAGTGTTTATTAGATGAGAGAATAAGATAGCAAAACTGGCACAGATGTTTGTGTTTCAGTAAAAACTGTTATGTAAAGCTGGCTCATTAGTAAATATTTCTATATTCATGTGATGATATATAAGAGTTTGTAGGTTTGAGAATAATGGAGTGCATTTGGAGGGGTATCAGTGTTGATTATACAAACATTTCTTCCCTGCAACTGCAGGAACCCAACCTGGCAGGAGGATATAAAGAGCTTAGTCATATCTTAAATTGCTACTTAAGACTATATTTTAAACTGATTTCCAAATAGAGTAAATGACCATGCATGCACAAGTGTAATATGCATAAATGCAGTTTTTGAGGTGTCTGTATCTTTAAAAGTTAGCATTTTAAAAGTGATTATTTGGATTATGTTTGTTGATATTTTCATAAAATTGTTTTCTTTACTTTGAATAGGGAGGCCTACCTGCAATTGTGCACTGGGTTTTACAGGACCAAACTGCAATCAGACGGTCTGCGAGCATTTTTGCCAAAATGGAGGGACCTGCAGTATCACTGCAGGGAACCAACCCCTTTGCAACTGCTTGCCTGAGTACACAGGAGACAGATGTCAGTATTGTAAGTAATCTCCACAAACTATTAAATCTAGACTTTATTATGAAAGTTCTAGAAAATGGAAGTTTGACATGAGTAGAATTATTGGTTTTTTGTTCTTTTTTTTTGGCATACATTGCTAAACTTCAAAATTATTCATACTGACAAAGGAATGTAATCTGATCTTTGAACATATTTCTGCAGTAACCATCTGTATGTGTAGGTGAAGAAGGAGCTTTCTTGAGGTTATTCATTCATTATTTTCATGCATACAACGGAGCAGTACAAGAAAGCTGGCTTTGTCAGTAGAAATGAAATGATTGTGTTAAAATTTTCTACTTCAAAATATTTGTTATGTTGGTGAAATGCCTAAACATAGTGAATTGATGCAGTTGGTTAAAGAATTTCTCTGGTATCCCTTATCTTTGCAGACTAACACATGTGTCCTGAACTACTACCTTACCTTTCACTTCTATTTCTAACCTCACTAAGCAGTTCCCAGTAAGCAGTATATTGACAACTACTTTAAATTTCACACCTCTATATTCCTTCATCTTGTTCCATCAGTGATCACCTTTAGTATGTTTTCTGCTCCATCCTGGTATTGAAAGGATTTCTTAGTAGTAGTCTTTCATTCTCAAGATTCTATCCTCTGCAGCTGAAGTTCTCCTAGCTCCCTATTACAATGATGCGTCATTCTCTTCTCACTGAGATTGTTATTAAAAAGTTTCCATGCCTTCAGAAAAGTTCTCATGTTTTAGATTTTTTTTCTAATTTTTTACTTCTTTTACAGAGGAGGAGAAAAAGATTATCAACCAATAGGCCTTCTGTTCTTACTCCATTTATCTTTCTTTTCTCTCCATGCTTTCTCTTGGCGTGTCATGGTTTAAGCCTCTCAGGCATTTCGCTCACTCACTCCCCCCTCTTTCTTCCTCCCAGCTCCCACGGGTTGAGATAAGAACAGTTTAGTAAATCAGGTATAATACAAATCACTACTGCTACCACCAGTAATAATGATGACAAGAGAAATACAAGGGAAAAGAATACAGTTACTCACCACCAGTACCCAGCCCAAGCAAGCAGTACACCCCCAACTTTCTGGGTCTCTGCTCTCTGATTTTATATCCTGGGCATGACGTGCTGTGGTATGGAATACCTCTTTGGCTAGTTTGGGTCAGGTGTCCTGTCTCTGTTTCCTCAAAGCTTCCCCTCCTCCCTGGCAGAGCATGAGGCTCAGAAAGTCCTTGGTCAGACCAAAACACTGCCAAGCAGTAAGTGAAAACACTAGTGTTATCAGCGCTGTTCCCAGGCCGAAAGTCAAAAAACACTGTGTTGCACCAGCTATCAAGAAAGAGAAAAATGACTACCACTGCTGAATCCAGAACAGCGTGGATCACTGTTACTTTTTTTTTCAGTAATTCAAGACATTTGAACATAAACCTGAGTTTCTTCTTTTGGCCACTGATTTCAAAATTACAGTTTGTCTTTCTCATATCTCTTGAGCATGATGACTCACTAGCAACTTGTCATGGTTTAAGCCCAGCCAGTAAGTCAGAACCACGCAGCTGCTTGCTCATTCCCCCTACCCCGTTCTTCTTTTCCCCTCTCTCGCAGGGATGGGGTGGAGAATCAAAAGAACTCCCATGGGTTAAGATAAGAACAGTCCAGTAACTAAGGTGTAACACAAACCACTGCTGCTACCACCAATAATAATAATAATAAGGGAAATAACAAGTGAAGAGAATAAAATTGCTCATCACCTGCCAGCTGATACCCAGCCCAACTTGTGCAGCGATCTGGGCCATCTGGGTAACTTTATATATTGGACATGACATGCTGTGGTATGGAATACCCCTTTGGCTAGTTTGGGTCAGGTGTCCTGTCTCTGCTTCCTCACAGCTTCCCCTCCTCAATGGCAGAGCATGAGACGCAGAAAGTCCTTGGTCAGAGTAAACATTACTGAGCAACAACTAAAAACACTGGTGGTTATCAGCATTGTTCCTAGGCTGAAAGTCAAAAAACATAGCACTGCACCAGCTACCAAGAAGGGAAAAAAATGACTGCTACTGCTGAACCCAGGACACAACCCTAACCTAAACCTGAATATTTTTCTGAAACCATAATTATATTTTAATCTTATTTTTGCTATTCTTGCTTTGCTTTAACTGTAACACTCTAAAATAAAAGACTATCATGCTGCTTGTTATAGAATAGAATAGTAAATGTAAAAGCCGTCATCTCTTGTATACATAATTCAGTGAATATGATGAAGTCTAGATTTAAGTAAAATAGAAGCAAAATCAGCTAATATAAACATCTGGCTTAGAATTATCTACAAGATGCAAAAAGTATTTAGTTTTGTGGCCTGTCTGTCAAACAAGGAAAGGGTTAGTATATCTTAAATGGAATCTGTAGTGAAGTAAACTGAATGTGTATTTTGGGAGACTATGAAATATATTGAAACCTTTGAATGGAGAACCAGCCGTAGTTGTGATTCTCTCCCATTTGGTATTGAACAGACTGCATAGATCCACAAATAACTACCTACAAACACAGTTGGGTATTTTAAAGCAGTATAGTATGTGAATCATGCAGAGGCACACAAATTAAAAAAAAAATATTTGCTTGAGGATTATCCAAAACAAACAAAAAATTGTTCCTACTTGAATGCTCCTGCAAACATTTTATTTATTTATTTATTTGAAGACTTAATTTAAATGTAAATTTGGGGTGTGGTGTAGGTTTTGTAGACATTATGGGTTATTTTTTATATTACTAGAACTTCATGAAATTTTAATATGTGGGTAAATGAATACAAAAATTGTTCAAAATATTGTTTCCATTTCAGTTTAGCGTAGTGCTGTTGCTGGTAATGTGAATGAATCAGAAGATTCTTATTCAGTGTCCCATTAGATGTATTAACATTGCCCTGCTTTTCTTGTCAGTAGTTTTTATAATATATGTGATGATACCATAAATGGTTAGACATCCAGAAGAAAAAAAATATCTCTTATGAGTTTATCCTTCTGTTTAACTTCACAGGACTACATCATTTAATATATTATATGTCCATTTATGCAGTATTCTTGATTCTTGTAGTTGCCAATGAACCACCAGCTGAATTTATCATTTTGGTTTTATTAAAGTACTTTTTAAAACAGAAATATGAGGTATTTTTTCTATGATAATTCTTAATGTCCCTTACTAATTAGCTTTCGTGTTGCTTGCAGACATTTGCCACCATTATTGTGTGAATTCCGAATCATGTACCATTTCTGATGATGGAAGTGTAGAATGTGTCTGTCCAGTACGATTTGAAGGTCCAAAATGTGAAGTGGATAAGTGTATCAGATGCCATGGGGGACACTGCATAATAAGCAAGGACAGTAATGATATAGTATGCAAGTAAGTCAGGGTGTGTGTGTGTGTGATTGTGTTCAAAAACATATTTAATAGTAAATATATTGCATTATCCTTTTAATCTCTTACACAGTGGCTAGCTCCTGAACTTGTCACATCAGAGCAGTTCTTTTTCTTGATGCCTCCCCATGAAAACCCACTGGTTTCTTCTTTTTTTAACCAACTTTGGAGCACTTTTCACTTGGGGGAAGCATAATGTAGCAAAATACTGAATGGGTCTTCACTTGGAATCTTTTAAGTTAACAGCCAAGTTTTACCAGACTCAAAATCTGTTCATTCTGCATTACCTATGACAGTGATTGAGATAGATTTTATGCTAATGAAAACATGTAGTAAAATGTACTTTTATATTGCTGAGTGATTATTTTGTATAATAATAATTCATTTTCAAAAAAGGAAGGACAAAAATATTTTTTGTAATAAGCTTGCTGCCTGTACTAGCTTTTCAAAGTGGAACCCTAGAAATCTTTCAATCAGGTTATCTTACACATATCACAAAATCACCAATTGATTACATATATACAATTATAAAGGAATTCACCAGATTAATAAAATATAATTGTTATTTGTTTGTTTTTTTTTTTTTTTTTTAACCATGGCAGTTGCACTAATGGAAAGATTGCCTCTACCTGTCAGTTGTGTGATGGATACTGTTACAATGGTGGTACATGTCAGCTGGATCCAGAGACAAATATACCTGTCTGTCTGTGAGTATCCTGAATTGATCATTAAAGTATTTGCGTGCCAAAAAATAAAATTATTAGGCATGTGTCTGTATTTTTTATCTCTCCAGGATGTATAATGGGCTAGTTGTAGTCATAACTTACAATAGTTTTTTCTAGCTAGTTCTACGACCCATAATTTTTTTACCTTTTTGCAATATGTTGTATATTGAAAAATATAAGGTAAGCATTTTGATGCATATGAATGCAAAGATACATCTTTTAAGACTTACAGTACTTTCAGGCCACATCTAAAGCTTGTATAGATAGAATACGGAGGTACGGGATGGCTTACTGTCCTGCTTTTCAAGGGTGGATTAAGTCTTTTCTCCTATAAAGATGGTCAGAGGAAGGGACAATACACTCCTGATGGCTAGGAAATACGAAGGATAATGTCAATGTTAATTTCTGTTATGGGTCGGAACATATGCTTATATATCTCTTGTTTCTGCCCTTTCACACTGCTCACAGTAGCTTGGCTGTTCTGGGGTAAGATTGCTCTCCTTTTGCAACATGGTTGAGAGAATATTGAAAGAAAGATGCTTTTCTTAAACTCAGACATCAAAAGGAAATGTGATTCTGTAGTCTATAGACAGTGAAATACAATTTTAAGAGGTAGAAAAGCATACATTCTAGTCTTTTATGGAGAGCTATGGTGTGTCATCTTTTCCATCTGCTCAATATAAAATACAGAAGTAGCTATTGTAGCAAGAAATTAATTTATTTCCTGCTCTCACTTACACTGAGCTACCTGGTCATAATCCTCGTTGTTTTTTTTTTTTTTTCTTTACTTTTGCCTAATAAACATTATGATCTTTTCTGCACTGCTGAAGAGCTTCATTGTTGAATAGTCTTCCACTTCTCAGAAAAATCTGGAGGTCAGAGCATCCTCCAGGAAGATCTGAGGTGTTGGAAGAGAGAGTTAGACTCAAGTGTCTCATTTCCAGGGTCACATATATAAGTTATTGTCCAAAGGGATCTTGCATTACAACTTTGTAAATACAGATACAGCCATCCCTTCATTTTGTTGATGTGTATGAGGCAGGTGATTTTAAAAGAGAGCGCTTGTTGTATTCAGACTCTTAGGGAAGTTAGAGAAATGCCTAGATTTTGAAGTATGACCACTGTAAAGTTGGACCAACTTTTCCTCCCTGTGCAAACTGAAGCACTTCTGAATGTGCGAAGGGACAAAACTGTAGGAGCTGTACTACTGTAAAGAAGTTGTCAATAGTTGCTTGCAGCTATGGGGTTAGAGACAGTTGAATGCAGTTCTTCATTGTAGTCTTTATACAGCTGAAAATGCTTTCATCGTCTATGTCTTTTTTTCATTATTATTTTGATCCAGCCCTTTCTACTTGTTCTTTGAATCTCCTTAAATGTCTTTAGTTGATGACTATAGAGACTTAAAAATCTCAGCAAAAAAAGAATATCATAGATATAATATGTGAAGTGCCAAGATGATGACTGAGCCTTGTGACTCATTTGTTTAAACATCTAGAATGGCTGTTTTGGAAGCTTGTGATTTTTCCTTTTTTCTTTATAAAGCTGACTTATTCTTTTTCAAATTCATGTGGGACACTGTAGAACTCAAGGTAAAAAAAAGTTCAATACCTTAATTTGTGGATTTACAATACATAAATGTTGCAGCATACACCAGCACTCTTTAACAATGCTAAGAAAAACGTCATGAACATTTTTAAGGCCATTGCAATCTAGATCAGTCAATACAAATGTATTGTACATTTACCAATAATGATTCATTAAGAGCATTAGATTCCTGAATCTATCAGTTAGTATAGGAACATTGTTTTATAACTGATGAGCAAACTTTCAGTACAGTCAGATTGGACCTTCTGTGAAAAAGAGTATTAATTTTGTTATCTGTGGGTGTGTGCCTGTGTACGTGAGTGCGTCTTGCCATCATATATAATGCGTTTAATATCTTTTCAGCAAAAGGCAGAATATTTATATAGGTCTATTTTACTGAAATTCTGCAGATGCTCTGTGGGGTTTAAAAATCAGCGCTGTGACCAGAAAGTGAACCCTTGTGATTACTACTGTCAGAATGAGGGAATTTGCACTTTAACCGCGTTTAATGAACCGAGATGCAAGTAGGTTTAACCTTCCACTTAATGCTGCACATTCTGTGACATCATTTCAGGCCACAGTTCATTGGTTCAAGTCATGCACATTTACATACATTTCGCAATATATCCTTTATCTGGGGGCTCATTTCTATAATATGCACTTACCCTTTGATAGTTGCATTGATGAGTATATTTAAACATACTTTTGGAGTATTTGCATCACTGGAGGAAGAAATAAAGAACTTTATTTTTAATAAGTGAGTTGAAAATACTAAAAATGGTGCTTGGCTGTTACTGTTCACATTTTAAGATACTTTACCAAGTTAGTCCTACATAGCATAGAGCTTAGCAACATTTGGTAGTCCAAACCTGACTTCCTGTTCTTATGTGTACTGGGAAAGGAACAGAAGAGCTATTTAGGTACCACTTCAAGAGTTAAGCTTGTATTCGTAAGTCTCATTGTTAACTTTATAGAAATAGTACTGTAAAATAGAAACTGTTATAAAAAATGTGAGCTATGTTGTCATAACTTTGACTTCTCTGATAAAAATAAGGTATGAAATAGATGTTTTTGTAGACTGTATTTCTCTAAAGGATTTTAGACTTATTTCTTAAAGAGAAAATTTTATCCCCATCAGGGAAAGAAATAACCATAGTCTTTGAAAATGAGATATGTGAAATAGCAGTCTCATGAACATAGCTTTACTCAGCAGTTGTAATGTAAAAGTAAGAAGTGGAATCGAGGGCCAAGGACCTAGACTTGGGATAAAAAAAAACTTAAAGAACTCTAATCTTATCTCATTTAATGTGTGGCTTATGAAAATATGAAATACTCTGTGTGTGTGAAGTGGTTACCTGGTTGGTAGCAATGGAAGTGAAGGTGAATAATCATCTATTTTTAAAAAAAAAGATTATCACAATACCTTTGTCAGCATTCTCAAGCAATGAAACAATGACTTGAGCTATTATAAATTCACTGGAAACTACATAAGTATTCTGACTACTACTTCTTAAACTTTGAAGACTATGAAGTGGGATTGTATGGGACATGGTTGTTTGGAACAGTTTTGATCTCTGTGTATCATACTGGGATTTTTGGAATAATGAAACAAAGTACAACTTGTTGCTGCATATAAGGTCATGTATTGCAAGTGCCTTTCCTCTTTTTTGTCTAACATGCTTTCTAGAAAGTAAGAGTGCAAAATTTCTTGTGATACCTTCGAATAGGTAAAATAGTCTAAAAATACAGTATTGAGAATCAATTCTGAATTTTGCTTGCACAACTCTTAAGTGTCAACTATGTAAGCAGGTTTTTTTATATATTTATGGATTTTTATGTAAAAATAATTGTGTGGAGATTTTTCTCAATAAGAAATTTTTAGCCAATAAGGCTTAATTTCTGTTTTACCAGGAGCCAAGACTGACATATACTGATAGCAGGATTTCAGCAAAAAATTGAATTAGGAATTTTCTGAGTAACATTGATATTTGGGTTTCTGGCATTGCTTGTCCTCCTGTGATCTTTTGATCTGGATTAACTATATTTACTGTCAAAATGAGAACAAGTATTAAACTGAAGGATTTGAAATCTTGTTTGAATCTCTTACTTAGTCTTAGAATTGATGACATGAATTTTAACCTCAGAGTTTCTGTGTGAGGTCAGATGCCAACAATGGCAAGAATTCATAGAATTTCCAGGCCCAGTGATCCTTTCTTCCTACTTTTCTAAGTGCATAATTGCATGAAACATAGAGATGGATTGTTAGAATGGGCACTATGCTGAAATGCTGTGCTGCTAAACATTTCTTCCAGATAGATGACGTTATGTTTTTCCTTCAGACATATTTCAGGTCACTGCCCAGGACATGCATTGGTCGAAGTTTGGGCTCATATGTAGAAAGTAATGAAAAAGGCTTCCAAAATCCATGGAAGATTATTTATTTTCTAGGACAAATTGAGACTCTTCCTTTCTGTCTGAAAGATAGAATTACACAAAAATAAAAAAAAAAAAAAAAAAAAAAAAAAAAGACTTGAATAAGGCAGAAAAAAAGGAAAAGATGGCCTTGTGCGGAAGTAGTACTAGTCTCCATTTTCTTCCTTCCAAAAAGTGAAATGCTGATACCCTAAAGAGGCTATTTGTTGATGATAGCTGTGGTTCCTCCCTGTGAGAAGAAGGTTATCTTCCACAGAAAAGATGAGCAAGGAATTTCAACATTTTGAACATAGAGATTAACTTATTTGTTTACTTACCATTTTTTCTTACTGTGACAGTTTCCCACATACTGCTTTTATTACACTTGTGCTGTACAGTAGATCCAAGCTCAAGTGAAAAGAAAAATGGCAAAGCACATCAGTAATATAATACCTTTCAGCAGAAGTGAAGGTTTCTTTTCCTTTCATCTTGCAGAGTTATTTTGAATATTGTTTGGGATTTTTTTTTTTTAATTAAATCTATTGTAAGGTGGAAAAGAAACAGAAGAAAAGGTGGTAAAGAAAGATTAAATTCAAGTTTCTCTTCAGTGTGAGGAAGCATTTCAGGTAAACTGAGAACAGAAGTTGAAGTTTAAATGGAACTTTAGTAGAAAATTAATTTCTTTACATGCAGAATATCAAAAGGAATGTGACCAGCAGGTCGAGGGAGGTGATCCTGCCCCTCTACTCTGCTATCTTGAGACCTCACTTGGAGTATTATATGCAGTTCCGGTGTCCTCAACATAAAAAGGACATGGAACTGTTGGAACAAGTCCAGAAGGCCAAGAGTATGATCAGGGGACTGGAGCACCTCCCCTATGAAGACAGGATGAGAAAATTGGGGTTGTTCAGCCTGGAGAAGAGAAGGCTGTGTGGACACCTCATAGCAGTCTTCCAATATTTGAAGGGGGCCTATAGGGATGCTGGGGAGGGTTTCTTCATGAGGGACTGTAGTGAGAGGACAAGGGGTAACGGGTTCAAACTTAAAGAGTGGAAGTTTAGATTGGATCTGAGGAAGAAACTTTCCTGTAAGGGTGGTGAGGCACTGGAATGGGTTGCCCAGGGAAGTTGTGAATGCTCCATTGCTGATGATGTTCAAGGCTGGGTTTCACATAGCCTTGGGTGACATGGTTTAGTGGGAGGTGTCCCTGTCCCGGGCAGGGGGGTTGGACCTGGATGATCTTAAGGTCCTTTCCAGCCCTAACTATTCTATGAATATAAGCACAAGTAGAACTGTTTTTTCTGTTGTCTCTAGACTGCTTGTTGGGTTAGTACAGCCACCACTTTTTATTCAGAGTATTTTCTAAATTGTTTCTTACAAAGCAAAGTTGGCTTAGAGAAGAGGAAAGAGAAGCAAATAGTTGTTTGTTGGATTTGAAAGCAGTTGCAGTGATGGAGAGGAAGAAGTGTAACTCTGTGTGTCTCAGTTTTCCTTGCCAATCTCAGCTCAAGGTCCAGTTGTTCTGTTATATCTTATTAGTTTTTCTGGTGCCAAATTAGTTCTTAACTGGAGCTTGTTTGTAATGTTACGATTTTTATCAACCTGATACTGGTAAGTGGAAGACACCAGGAAGGAGTGAAGTAATCCCATGCTCTATGAGACTCATTTTTTCATGAGACAGAAGACTCGAAGTTTTTTTCCTAAAAGTTCTGCTCCTGTGTTAGGAAAAAGTCTTTATCCTTCCAGCCTGCATATGTGGCCATGCTATTTATGAGGTCTGTCTCTGTTCCCTGAGAGACACATACCTAAAGGCTAACATTTTTAACCAGTCTCTAATTCATCAGTGGCTGTTTTTTAGAAGAAATAGGTAATGACTGAGTTTATTCTCAGTCAGCAGGAAGTCCCATCTCTCTCACAGGCAGATCAGTTGAGAATGCTAACTTTTTACATAATCAAGTCTTTATTATTATTCAGTAAAGACAATAGAGAATAAGGTTTACCTGTTCTAAAGGGCAATCCTAAAGCCATAATTACACAGAGGAACTGTACGCCTGTGAGATCATGCTCTCATTTTATCAACCTGTGCCGTTAGTTTCCACTTCTATTTTATCTTCTTAACTAAGGGTTTTATTTTAAACTATTTATAAACTTGAATGTGCTAAATATTAGTGCACATTAGAAATAAAACTTGTGCTCTTCAGCTAGCCAGTTTAGGAATTAATTACAGCCTTACTACATCTGTAAGCCATCTAAAAGGGAAGGTTTTGTGAAGTTGTTCTCTAGTTTCAAAGAATGCTTTGTTAGGTTTTAAAAGATGCAGAATATACTGTGATTTGTCTTTGGAGATAAGGTCCTACACAATATAGATTATTAATTCATTGCATTATTTTTAGTAATATAAAGAACATTATTGTCCTTCTTGCTCAGTAAGAAAGGCTGTGAGACAATTTAATATCAGAATGTTAGTATTTGAGGTACTGACCTTTTCTGGAAAATGTATGACTGAACATATCTTTTAAAGTAGTATTATTTTACAGACAGTTACTGTTTTTTAAGCATTCACATACTAAGTATTTTAAGAATGTATTTAATAATACTCACTAATGGGCAGGGGGCGATATGTATGAGACTAGAAGCATATGACAGATGTATGAATTGCTCCAGTAACTTCACAAATCCATTGAAAACAAAGTGAACAGGATAGCACATTCAGATGGGAAATAATCTGAGTGCTTTTTGTTTCACAAGCTATCAGTTCCATCTGTTCTATCAGTCTGTCATTTGTTTTAATAATTACCTTTATTTGCCTCCCTGTTTCCTTCTCACTTATTACTTAACTGCATGTCCATTCATGCAAGAGAAGCGGGGTTTAGGGATAGATTATACCTTGTATGATACCAATGAAGAAAGTTGGAAAAAGTTTAAACCTTTAAGTACACAGGATTGTCACTTATTGTTACGTAGGCAGTGCTGTATTGATTTCTTTAGTACAAAATGTTACCCTTTCTCACCTCTGTTTCTTTTATAACTTCACCATAAGTACAGGTTGTCATAATTCCATATTTTTATTTGTATTACTGTCATTATTTGTATGTACTCATAGGTGTGGTCTTGTGTATTATTGTTAGCAGCATCTGCAAATAAATATGATCAAGTCATAACCTCTTTACACTAGGTATTACAGGAATATAATGATGAATAGTTCTGTTACAAGTTTGCAGTCAAAACCAGTAGAAGATATAAATCATGTTGATCCTCATCTAAGACCAGCTAAACTTATAGAAAGCTTTTAAATGCTCCAGTGAGCTTTTGGGCAATGCTGCATGACTATGGCTGAGAACTTGAAGGTGAAACAAGGTTACATTGTGATGGCTAATTAAGAAGATAGTAATTTATTCCTCCTTAAGTTATTTTCTGCATAGACCTGTGTGCAGTGCAATGTGTCTGCAGTTCAGAGCCTCTTTCCTAGGTTTTCCCAGAGGGAGAAATTCAGAGGACAAAGTACAGTGTTAAATTAGTTATCTGTGGCTAGATGTGTTGGCTTTTCAGAGGGCTCCAAGTTGTGTGTGTTGCATTTCTACCTTAGAACAATATCAGTTCTTCTATAATGAAGAATACATCATCCTGCATAGTTAATTGCTCACAGTGAATGGATGCATGACTTCAAAAGCAGCTTAGACAGATATCAGTGGTCTTTCAGATTAATTAAAAGGTTCATAATATAATAGCTTGAAAGAAAGCATAAGTTTGGTAACAGAACAAACTGAAAAGTGAAGGATACAGAAAAAAATAAATTGATTTCTAAACTGAGAATTTTGGTAGAGTAATAAGGATTAAAGACAATAGTGAACAAATGGGGAGAGAACAAGTCATGGAACTGCTCTGAAAGTGATAGAATCTTCAACTTGCAGGTGAAGGCCTGGATAAATTAGAAACAGTAATTCCTGCAGGAGTGAAATAAGTAAGATTTTCTTGCCAGCTTTTTTTCCACTAGGCTGGAGAGAAATACTGTGTGCCTGTATGTGTGGTACACAAGCATGTGCGCATGTATGTGTGTTTGTCATGGAATTTTTTAAGGAAAAGAGTATGTTCTTCTTGATGGAGGAACTTCCCTACAGCTCATATTCTTGTGAGGCTATACCTTACTCATGACATTCCTTTTTGTGTTGAAAATATCTTCAAATATGAACAGTTTCTATGTAAGTACATGTATGACTTGTACAGATTCTGTAAGTACATGTAAGTTCATAGGTGAATGTGAAACTCATAGCAAACCTTTATTCAAGAAAAGGTTAAAGTACGTCCATGGTCCAGTTGTGGACAAGAAAGAGACTTTACCATGCAGTCCCATGACTGGCACTTGTTGAAGGTTGATTAGAAAAACCCACTGCAGCCTAGAGCAATTGGAGCATTGAGAAGACTGCCTAGAAGTAGAAGGCAATATATCTTGCCATAAATGTTTTCTGTATGATTTCCTGGTGTATTTAATGAGCTCCCCAAGTTTTATCGCAACAGGAATTTCACAGTATTATGTTAAGTTCTATGAGAGCTTTCTATTTCAAGTAGAAATATCTTTGTTATAAATGTCTTGAATTTGAACATAGTAGGTTTTAACTTTATATTATAGAAGATCTTTCATTCAGTTTGTCTCTCAGACTAGTAGTAGTTCAAGAACTAAATGCCCATATGTTTGAAGAGTGTCAAAAGAAGAGATGAGAAGATCCTGCAAAAAAGGAGTATATATATTTTTCATTTAATTTAACAGCTAGGCTGTAACACAGATATCCTTTGATCAAGAGTTTAAAACTGTTTTGATAAAACTTGCATACTAGCTGCTATTGTACATCACTGCTTACTTTGCCTCTGAGGAGAGAAAATCAGTTTGTCATATACCTAGTGATCCAGCTATGTCTCTCTCTTTTTTTTTTTTTTTTCTTGTTATCATTTCAGTCACTTCATTCAGTTTTGCTTTGTTTCTGTCTGCATTTTCAGCTACAATAGCAGTCATCTAGACATGTTTCATTTTTATAAGTTTACTCTATGTTAATACTAATACTTGTATAGCATATGTACTGTACACATATTGCTGATAGCATGGTGTATTATGGCCCTCAATTACTTCTTTTTCTCACCTTGGAATAATAGAGGTTGAGTTGTGAATGATGATTTGGATATAGTAACGTAATGCTAAAATTAAAAGTCATGTTTAAAATGACATTTTATTTTTTTCATTTATATTGTATCTAAGTTTAATGTTCTTTGGGTTTGTTAAAAGTAGTTTTTGTTTTGCCTGTTTCTGAATTATGCTGTTATCTTATTCTTTATTTGTTGATTTCAAGGTTATCTGTATTTCTTTTTTAAGGACTGTTGTAAAGTTTCAGTCAAATTCCTTCACTTCATTTTCCTTATAAAGACAGCAAGTGATGCTCATTAAAAAAAATACTAAAATGTGGTCTGTCTATGTATAAAATAATTATGGAAAAGTTACTGTTATTATTTGAAAATAAATAGGCCCTACCATGTAGGAAAAGGTACTAGAAGTGCTATTGATTTGGAGTGTTTTTTTTTTGACTTCCATTGTTATGAAAGTTTGTGTATTTGAAGGTTTACTGTGGGTATAAATATATATCAGCTCCCTGTATGAGGGAAGCATACTTCCAAAAGTACTGCTAAATTTAATATAAGGAGTATTTTCGTGATTTAGTTTAGTGCAGGGATTTTGTTGTTCTGTGTCATCCTACAGACTTTTTTGAGGAAAAGAGGATTATATTGATTTCTGTCTTTCAATGCAAATTAGCACAGATACTAAATAACTATAATCCAGATGTTCTCTCCTCCTGTCTTACAAATAGTTATAATGGTAATGATGTGTTCCAGTGAAATTTTGGTGTAAGTGCTCATAAAATAGTGAGGCTGGATATTTTCATTACAACGTTTTTCTATGTATTACTGTCTGTGCCGTGACTAAAAAGAAAAACAAAGTTAGGAAATTACTTTGTATAATGAAGAAATATCATTTAGAGGTAAGAAACATTTTCAATTCCCCTTCTACCTCTATTTGTAATGGCTGTTTCACAGAGTCTGTTATACTTCTAGACTAATCTTTCAATGTGCCTTCTGTCATTTTTTTTACACATACCGGTTTATTGAGTCATCTACAAAAGCACTTTTAACTGCTTATTATGCCTCCTCTATGATATTTTTATGACAATGCCTGTGGGAAAAAAAAGGAAAAAAAAAATTAAAAAAAAACAAAAAAAAAAAATTGCACAGTGCCTCTTCACTATTTTTTTTTTTCCTATTTGTTCAGACATTTCATAGTCAACTGGTTCCTTTTGGTCAAGTGCCCAGGTAATTGAGTTTCGAGTGTTTCAGTGCACTGATATGTAACGGTTGAACAAAAATATAGGAGAGAGACATTTTCTCTCATGAATAAGTTCTGTAACAACAGCATGATCAGTCTCTGGAATGTAAACACCTTAATTCTTAATATTCCTCATTACAAGTGGGACACCTTCCTGATTTTGTTTACAAATATTTTAAATGTCCCTCTTTGTAGTATTGTTTCCTCAAATAAATAATTCCTGTCACACAGGCATTCTGCATCTCAGAACATGTTTCCCAAGCAGTGTCTTTCTAAATGTGGAACTCAACTGTAATAGGGATAGTTTTATTAATGACCTTGACAGCAGACAATGTGCAACTTTTATTTATTACATTCATTTTCAGTTTTTCTGTTGGCATTTTCTGTGATATTGTTGCTCTTTGATCTGTTCACCGATTCCGTTGGGAGCTGGAGATTTTCACCGTAAGGTGTTCTCTGTAGTGCCCTGCACCATTCAGCTGACTCTAACCTGTCCTTCACCGTCAATCTCCCCATCTGTTTCCATCTGTATTTGTTTATGTGTAGCTCAGAGTAGGCATTATCACTGTTCCTGTTTACAGTTCTTGACAGCATGAATGTCTTTAGTAAAACCAGTGTCTTTTTGTGGTTCTGCTTCAGTAACACATTTCTGTTTGCTTGTACTGAAAATCTCCTGTGTCTGACGATGCAGCTATTGGCAATGGTACAAAACAAAAGTTCCTGCTACCAAAAGATTTGGAAAGGTACAAAATGCTGTGCATCAGATTGAACCAAAAGTCAATTCCTGTGATGGGTACTGTTATTACTAAGAACATTTTGTGTCTACAGTATCTGGAGACAATTGAAACCTGTTAAGTCCTGCTCATTTCCAGTGTTCCTTCATGAACAGTTAGTTGTCCTTGTCCCAACCCCCTCATTATTCATATGCCTGCTCATGGCTTATTTTCTGTGTCAAATTCCCTTGCAGACGGCATACCTTTCCCCCTGGGCTTTATTTCTTGTTCTATTCTGTCTTCCCAAGACATATCTTTACTAGCGTGTTGAATCATCAAAGGACAATCATTTTAGCTTTAAGGACAGAAGGAAATGACTGCCATCCTGTCAGCTTCAGCCCCTCAGATGTTTACTGGAGACAGCAAGCATTTGGAAAAAATGAAAATGAAGTGGCAACTAACTATCACGTTTTTGAGACTTATCAAATGCCTCTGAAGTTTTTCAATATTGCTAACTTTAATGGTTAAAATGCAAAGATAGGTAAAAAATTCTAATATTCTTACCTTAATCTGCTCCTCTGTTTGCTACATATATAGCTCAGGAATTTCTCTCTTAACCAGCTGTTATAATGTCATTATCTGCTGTAAGATTTAACAGAGCATAATTGTACATTATCCACAATTTTCTCATAAGGATATATTTGCATGCTTCATAGTGATTCTTTTGCTGGTCATCCTACTTTGTATTCTTTCAACTGTTTTAAGACAGATTTATAGTAATGGTACTCTTACACAGCAGAAGTTTTTGAAACCTTCAATGTAAGGATTTAGACACAAAGTTAAGATATATCTAGATCTCAAAGATCTCTTTCCCTTTCAATACTGCAGTATTAGATGAATATTGCTTCTCAAAACAAGCTTTAATCATATGAGCTGAATCCCCACAGCAGTGATGCAGAACTTCCAGAAAGAAATATAATGACTTTATTTCATGGTTGTCACATGCCAACAGTTTGGATCCCAGATGAATATTCCAAGTATAAAGATCTATGGTGTTTCTCTACAAAAATGGAGATATTTATTTTGCAGCCATATGCTGAATAGTGATCTTTTGAAAAAACAAGTTATTTGAATAGTATCTTAGTGAGGTATGCTGTCAGTGTAATCATTTTCATTTTATATAATTGTTAAAAAGAGATTGGAAAAAAAATGGAACAGATGCATCTTCTAAAGCAGGAGTGGAAATGTCAGCCGGATTCAGTTTTAAAATATATCAAATCATGTAGATGCAATCAGTGCATGAAACTAGTAAGTAGTTTTCTTTGTAGTGAGAAAATTTAAATGTGTAATTACCATGTTTAAGTAAACAAACTTATTTTAATAAACATGAAAAGGCTGTTATACTACAACTTATCTATTGCATGAAAAATCTTGAATTAACTGTCAATTATTTAACACGTTTTTAAAGACCATCTGTGCCTTACCTCTGTCTCACTTTAATCATCTTTGTAACATAACCTACCAAAAAAAAAATCTGTCGTGTGTCGTCCCCCCCCCCCCCGAATAATTCAAACTTAATACGAAACCCAGTAAAGAATTTTATCTGAATCATTATAGAATCATAGAATGGCTTGGGTTGGAAGAGTTCTTAAAGATCATCTAGCTCAAACTATCCTGCCATGGATGGGAACACCTTCCATCAGAGTATTGGATTGTGCTGGCATAGTCTTAGGAGCAAAAAGAGAAACAAACCATTCTGCAGTGATCTGCAAAAACAA
This sequence comes from Forpus xanthops, assembly GCA_032466535.1. Lineage (NCBI taxonomy): Eukaryota > Metazoa > Chordata > Aves > Psittaciformes > Psittacidae > Forpus > Forpus xanthops. Next base: position 25,108 of record JASSUY010010004.1, on the reverse strand, counting down.
GAGAGAATCCAAAGCATCACCAGCAAAGCTGGTTAGGGCTCTCCTGTAGGAATTCCACTTTTTTGTCCGGAATATTTTGCATCTTTCTAAACCTTTTTGTGTTATGGAACAATGTCAGTTGTTAAGCATGTCCACTTCTACAATTTGTTAAAGCTTTAGAAAGTCATCAGGAAACTAGTTCTTAGAGCGGCAATACAGTGTGCTGCTCTGTTTCATTTTCCTAAAGATAACCCATGTTGAAATTCATAAATAATTCAAAAACACTTAGAAAAAATATGACTCATTGCACAATATGCAACAGGAGAGATGAAAAGTGACTACTTCCTGCTGCTCCAAAAAGGAGAATTTGAGATTTTGTAGTAAACATAATCATATTTACAGCAAAATGAATAAGCAGTTAATTTTCATTGAGGTATTTTGTTTCCATTTTTTGACAGATTTGCTAAGTCTGCATACTTGGACTCCTTGTGTTTGCTTGTATTCATGGAGAGCATTCTAAATCCCAATTAAAGAAAAAATCCAGTATTGATATTCCTACAAGGAAATTATAACAGAATAACAGTGTACCCACCCAGGCATCAGGTTCATGAAGGGTACATTCTGAATATAAACAGTATTCAGGACACTCTGAAGCCAGTAGATACTCCTGTCCCTTCAGGACAGCTCTTTATGCTTTAACTCTCTCACCTACTTGCACACACTGCATTTGTTCTTCAAATACAAACCTAGTTATATAGTTCAGAATTGAAAAAGATAAAGCCATCAAAATGTAGAATTTTCAGGGAAGTGTTTATATATAAAGACAAAGAAAAGGGGAATTATAGCCTTCAGAGCAGAACAGCAGAACTTTGGAAGGAGGCATTTGGCATGGATGCTGCAGTTTACTAGATGCAGGTAGCAGTTTATGTCCAGTCAGATATGTTTTGTGGATATGGGTGTGACTGTACAGAGCTGCAGTTTTAAACTAAAAATGTACTCAGAATGTTGTAAGTGCCATGGCAGAGTACTGCTTACTTCTTCCATGGAGCTTATTGTTTATTTGGTAGAATCACTGTTGTCATTCTCATAGTTCTTGAGAAGATGCTGATGGTCTTTTTAATAATTTAGGATGTTAACAGCTGATTTCTGTTAACTTTACCGTCTTAATTGGATCCTTCTAGATGTTCAGCCAACTGGTCAGGCACACAGTGTGAGAGGCCAGCTCCCAAAAGCAGCAAGTCTGACAATATCAGTACAAGTAAGTACTTCAAATAACTGCAGTTGCTTGTCAAATTTGGCTCAGTTTAGAAATTTCGATCTGATAATACTTTAGAATGTGAGTTTGTGTCATGAAATGTGCTGTTTTACCTGTATTTCTTAAAAAAAAAAACAAAACAAACCAAACAAACAAAATCCCCTCAAAACTCCCAGTAAATGTAAGGGTGTCTCAACTTTTGATTGTCATTCAGTGTTTCATGAGGTGGTTTGGATGCAAGCCATAAACTTACACTCACTGATTCAAGGGCTAACCTGCACTTTTCTTAAAGAAAGTGGCAGGTGCTTGGTGATATCACTGCTCTGCAGAGACCTAGTATGGGATTTCTGACCATTTAAGTCCTACTGAAAGCATCAAAAATAGAATTGTAAGTAGTTCATAACTTTTGGCTGTCTGCAGAGGTTTGGATTTTACCTGCTGTGAAAATCATCCAGAAAGTAAGAATAGCTCCAGTCATGTTTTTCTTTTAAACATGTCTGTAAGTATAAAAGGATGGTCTTGCTACACTATTGGCAGTTTAAACTGGACAAGGTTTCCTGTGGTGCATAAAGTATGCTGATGGTACCCTACTGTATGTCTCTTAGCCGCCTTTAACCCAACTGGAGCAATAAAAAGAATCACCTTCTATTCCGGTCAGCTTGATGCTTAGATGAAATCTTCCTAGTGATCCAGATAAGTGAAAGAACACAAGCTGGAGATGGGCAAAAAAAGCAGCCAGAATATAGACCAATGTTTCGTGTTGTGGGAATATCTCCTCCAATTTGGGAAATGGGTATTCATTTTGTGTCTGATCCTACAGGACCAGGCTACACCATGGTCACTAGATGGCAATTCATCTGTGGTGGGCTCTTGGTCAGGTTTTTTCTTGAGTGTTTATCACCCAAGACAAAATGAACTGGTGGGTTTTGTGTGTTTTGGTTTGTTGGTTGGTTTTGGGTTTGTTGTTTGTTCTTTCTTTTTTTTTTCTTGGGGGAGGGTTGTGTCTTAAGTTAAAACTTCATCCAGTCACTTACCAAATGTTATCTTAAAGCAGCATTGCTGTAATGTCATTTACATACTGAATCTTCATAAACTGGAGTGAACTTGCTTCAGGTTTTTATTTAGTAGAACTTTGTTTATGGACACTGACAATCTGACTTGGCTTTCAGGAAGCTGTCAGGCAGAATTCAAGGCATATTTTTCAGTCTTTTATTTAGACTGACTGTGTTTAATGTAGGACAGGGATTGCCAACAGCTTATTTTTTTAATGAGTCAGTAACTGTGAAAAACAGTGAAAAGCGACCAGTGAAGTACTGTGATATCTAAGGAAAGGCAGGTCATTCTGTATTGGCTTTATATTGAAGACCTGCATTTTATAAGGGCCATTTTTTTTATAACATAAAAATATTTGTTACATGTATTTCTTTGTTGCCAGATACTTACATTAAAGCTGACAAATTCTTAGAGGTGAACAGTTGCTTACCTTATTTTTGCAGATAGTGTAATTTCAGAAGTTATCTGCCAAAATGTTAAGCCTGTTTTCTTCTTTCCTGTTCCCTCCTCTCCTTTAACATCACTGTCTGCTCTGTGCACTGGTTTTCTGCTTCATTAAGCATTATTCTAGTTTCTTTGGTTGCCTATATCAACCTAACAAAATTATTGACTCCTGAGTACAATGCAGTAAAATTTAGGAATGCACTAACCATCTAGAAATGTATATTGCTTATTACTTTTCATTTTTCCACAAATAAAATTAATACATATAAATGCTAATAATGGGATTCTTTAATCACAGGTATGCCTACTGAATATTCTAAATTAATACTTCTGTGACTTAAATATACTAGTGAAGATGATGGTGATAGTTAAAGTCAGTAGCCATGCCACTCCTGATTTTTCAACAATTCCACATACCTTCATATGGTATCACTGCAAATGAGGGCAGCATGTTACTTATTTTATTATTAGTCCAAAGTATATTGGTATCCAGAAGGAGGAAGATCCTGATTTGTTGATAAAAATACTGGTGTGTACACCGTTATCTATAATGATTTCTTTTTTACTATTCATAAACTTTAAAATTTCAAATCAGTGAAGCTCATCACGTGAAGTCGCTCTTGTTGGTAAGGGGATTTTTTTTCATCAATAATTTAACCATTTTACACATGTGAAGAAATTATTAGATATAGCCATGAGTATTCAATGATATTTCTTTTTCCTGATTTAGGAAGCATTGCAATCATTGTTCCTCTTGTTTTACTGGTGACTTTGATCACTACTTTGGTAATTGGATTATTTCTTTGCAAAAGGAAACGAAGGTAAGTAGTTTTATATTGACGTGTGAAGTAAAAAAGTAAATATTTAAAGCATGTGCATCTTTTCACTATAAAAAGTTCACTTCATGTATGTAGAGGAGAGATTTTTAAAAAATGCTGCAACAAACAGCCCAAAACTTGTTTGTGGATGCAGTGAATTAATTGTATTTTGTGTCTATTATTTATACTTATGTTCCACATACACTAGATAAGAAAATGTAGTTCTGTTCTTCTCCAGTTTGCTCAAACTTGTCAAGGTTATATAAGTGTTAATAATTTTAACCAGAGATTTAGTGAACTTAGTAAACAGAATTAATGTATTTCATTGGAATGAGGATCCAAGAAATAACTTGAAAAGTCACTGGCTTCTTTTTTTTGTATATGTTTATGCATTATAGGACAAAATCTATCAGAAGACAACCCATTATAAATGGAGGAATCAATGTAGAAATTGGCAATCCGTCATACAACATGTATGAGGTGGGCCACGATCACAGAGAAGGTGGTCTTTTAGCCTCGGATTTTACTGTAAATACAGAAAAGGTAATTTTTTTTTTTTTTTCTGGTGGCAAAACCACTGCTTGTTTTATGTCTTGCAAAGGTTTTGACATTTTCAAACGTAATTAGTAGAAACATAAAATAAAGACATTTAGATTTAGTTAATTAATATAAAGGCAAGTTAGATTTCATTAGAATAAATGTCATGTGTATATCAACAGCTGTTTTGCAGTCTGATGCTTCCTGATGGACATTTTTTCCCAATGTCTGCATTTTTCCAAAGTAGAGTTAGAACTAAATGGTGAAATGTGCTTCTTGTCAGACACATTGCCTTAAATTGTCAAACTGCAGCCTGCTTTTTTAGCCTAGTTGCAAATACTGAATGGAAATATGTTATTGTACAGTCTACCGTTTGAAGTGTGAAAGGGTGTATGCATACATATAAGCCTAACTTATTTCATATATGAAAACTTCTAAAGGCATAACGAATTCATGGTCCTGGCTGGATAGATAGGTAGACTAAATGTTTGCTGAAAGCTAGTAAGTATTATCATTTTCTTGTAAAAGATGCTGTCACTTCTGCAGCACTACTCTTCAGTGATTGAACTCCCTGAGTGATGTGACATGGGATGAACAGCGTAAGGCTACGATATCTTTCCTAGAGCTCTGTAATCAGACATACACCAAAGGGCAGCCATCATTATGTAGCATTTCTGACAAAGCAATAACCAGATTACTGATAGCTCTAGGAATGTCATTGCTGAATCACATAGTCCGTGTGCTGAATACAAGAAGTAAGCTGAAAATGGAGTTACTCACTGGAGGAACAGTAACTGAACCAATGCTTATTATGAAGTCTGGCTCTAATCCTTAATGGAAAATGATTTTAAAATGCTGAATTTTATTTTATTGAATGTAAGAGTTTTTCATGCTGAAAAAATTCCTGTAACTTAATTTTTTTTTTTTTTTTTTCTTTTTTTTACTTCTATATCACTCTAAAATAAGGTTTTTAATCAATGCACTGTTTGTTTAACAGTGTTGATAAATACACAGGGAAAATGCTTTATCAGCACAGAAACTAAAATTTTCTGTTTATACAGGCCAGATACATAGGGGGAGGGCCCACTGCATTCAAGCTTCCCCACACAGCTCCATCAATCTACTTAAACTCTGACTTGAAAGGACCACTATCAGCAGGGGTGAGAAATGATGATTCAAATCCATTTCATTCCACCACAGCCCCTTTCTAAAGAAAGTTTGTCTTTCATTTTTTAACTAAGAGGCATTTTCTGTGTGGTTTTACTTTTGGTTTTCTTCTTTTAATTGAAAGAATGACAGTTGTTAGTACTATTTCTATTTGAAATAAAGGGTTCTTCTCTGCATCCCGAATTTCACCTGTACTCATGACTGTAACATGATCTAAAGCTGCAAACGAGTCTTTGCAAATGAATGCAAAATCTGTAACCAGTGTGGTGCTTTTCCATGGCATTATTTAAGTTTACCATAATATTCACGGCCATATATCTTGATACATTTGCAATTTATATGTAATTTCAGGCATATAGTGTAGTTTATCAAAGTGAAAGAGGTTCCCAAATAAATGCAAACTAGTGCTTTTAATTTAAAGAAACTTGATGCAAACTACAATGAACAATTTCCTTTAATATTTGCAGTGCATTGTTTTGATTGTTGAGTTTTCAATCAATTTTTATTTTTTACTTTAAAACATCATATTTTTACTACAATTTGGCATGATGTTTACAAACATTGAAATTTAAAGTATTGAAAAGGGACATCAATATGACATTTCTTTTCATGTGCTTCATATATATTTATCTTTTGTGCCATTTGCATTCTTTCATGGTTGAAATATGCTGTATTTGGAAGTTTAACAATTTGTATAGGGTATGAAAGCTAGAATATATGCCTATTTCTAACATTAACCCTTTCTGTTATTGAAAGTCACTTAAGTTACTTTCTGTAGCTCCTGCAATATGCTGTCATTACCCCCTCAAAGAGGTATCATGAAACAGAGCCTACTATTGTATCGAATTTTAATAACTCTATAAGGCACTATATAGATGCCAAGTGTCCCTCTTCTGTTGTGGTTATTATCCTTAATAATTATCGTCAATGAAATAAGACCTATTGATTAAAATAAAACTAATTTTCTGTTTTTCTGAATTTCTGATTATAGTCGTTACAACAAATGTAACGATCTGTATAACTCAGTTGGGCCAGACAGGTATCACTGAGTGTTTGCTCTCATAAATTACTACAGCAGTTGATTGTATATTTATGTCTCATTAATACAAAAAGATATTTTTTTAAATGTGACTCATCTTTTCCTTTTTTCCTGCCCCCATTCCAGGGAGGTGTGAAACTAGCTTGTAACTAACTAGATGAGTAGCTGCTATAGATAGCAAGCCTAAGGAATATCTGAGTCCTCGGCCCAGAAACATTATTGATCAACAGAGAAAGGAAGAACTAGATTCTAGACATCATTAATTTCTTGTTGCCCAGAAAGTACTGAAAATATTTGCGAGTCAAGAAAACCCACCCATTTTTGGTTTGGGTAATTTTAAGTTTAGCCACTTCTTATGTACACCAAACCAGTTTACCCACTTTGTAGCTTGTGTTCCACTCAGTATTTGTCGTAAGAAAGGAAGATTTTGAATACAGGATGTCTTTTCTAGTTATTATAGGTAAAAAGCTGAGCATCTAGTTGGATAGCAAAGGTCTTCTAGGAAGAGGCATGAAGTATGAAGGAATTAGTGAAGTCATAGATAAGATAAACCGTGGATAGTGTTTCATCCTTAGCATGAGTGACAGGAGAGTAAGTTTTCATCCATGTTATATGCATCCTTCTGTGCTGTCATACTCAGGAGATTTCTCATATACTGAAATGCTTTGCAGAATTAAAAATAGACTTGTCCTGTGCTGAAGTTGCATTAATTTTAATAGATTTTTTTTGTTAAAGTCCAGACTACCAAAATTGTTAAGAAAATATTTCTCAATCTGTAACTACTATGATATATTAACAATTATGCTGGTTTATTATTAAAGTTAAATTTACATTATGGAAGTATTTATTTTTTGGTCAAATCATGTTGTATATTTGGGCCACAGAATTCGAAAACATGGTCAGCTATTGATGGGATGCTGATGTCTTAGAACAGGTAATATATGGAAGCTGTCATTTGCAGTTTTCTACTGTTAAACTTGTCACATGGTCTCACAGTGCACTTTCTCTATAAACTTCTTCATACCTATTCTGAAATCTTCCCGTGTAATAAGGTGGACAAGTCAGCATCAGAGACATTTTTCAAGGTTTTTGTCTTAATTTTCATTGATTTTATGGTTTGAATATCATAATATGCTGCATGTCATGTCATTGATTCTTTTAATAGCATGTCTCATCCTGAATTTAGTTTTTAACTAAATAATTAACTCATCAGGTTTTCAGAAGTCCAGGTATTTATTGCATATGGCCAATTATATTTTACTTGTACGTGGTCTTGCTTTAACAAACCCATTTTCATTTCCATAAATGCTTATTTTAGTTTAATCTGACTGCTCTAATTTATGCTTAATTTCTCTGCAGCCAACAAATTATGCCAATCCAGTATATGCAAAGTTATATATGGATGGACAAAACTGTCGAAACTCCTTAGCAAGTGTTGATGAAAGAAGAGAACTCCTTCCAAAGAAAATAGATATTGGGATAAGGGAGACTGTGGCATAATCTGCTGTTACCTTTTATACTCTGTATAAATGTATAAAATATAAGGATTACTTTTCTATGTACCAACAGTATTATAGTTGTTTCAGCATCAGCATTACCTCTGTTTTTTGTTTGGTTGATTGTTTTCTGGATTTTTCTTTTGCTGATGACTTTTGACTGACCATTTGTAAGGTATTTTTATGAAAAAGAAACTGCACTACGGTACAATTTACAACAATGCTGCTGAAGTAACACACCTTTAAATTTGTTAAAATTGCAAACAACATATTCGTTTGTAGCGTGAAAATGAGCAATCTATTTTCTATGAACTTTTTTGGTTCTACTTAATTGATGAAGATGGTATCTGCACTTTTTCATTATGTAGTTGGAAGCTGTAGTATAGTGTGTAATTTTGTTTATTTTAAATGGTGAAAGAATGATTGAATGGTTTACTCTCTTCTTTGTGCCCATTAGAATTTCTCTTCAGATCCTGGTAAAGCTAGATAACTTTTCACAAACAAACATAACTTGCTTTTAAATTAGCTTTAGGTTGCCAAGAAGTAAGCAAGACTATAGAAATGAAACATCTAATGATCTGCATGAACATAATGATTATGTTTCAGAAATTCAGTGACTGTACATGATATACTAAACATATATACCATGTAAACAAGCTTTGTATTTATTAAAACCTATTATTAGAACATAGTAATGGTATATCTTGGAAGCTGAAACCTTACTTGCTGTGGGACAAAGCATACGAACACCAACAGTCCTGTAGGACAGTAGCCACCCTAGAGCACAAGAGGCCATTGCCTACACATGCATTATATGTTTATTCACTTAATCATGCTCATTACTTATGGATTAATAATTCACCAACACATACCAAGCAGTAGGGAACAAACCAAACGTCAAATCTTAAGCACACACAGATGATCACAGCATTCAGTTTTGACAATCACAAAAAAGTCATACTTGCATATTAAAGAATGAAAAAACACATCTGTTTCTTTAAATGAAGATAAACTGTGGTACTGCAGAGGTAAAACATAACCAAATTGCATATTAGGGAAACCTTATCTAAGACCAAGTTTCAGTATTCTGCGTTAAATATCAAAATCCAATTATCTATAGTGAAAAGCATCTGTTACAATTCTCAGCACTTGCTCTGACCTGGTCTGCTTTCTGTTGTTGCTGAGAGAAAAAGTCTGATTCACCATTTTTAATTTTAATGAAAATAAAGAATACAATTTCTTTCAGGTTTGAACTGAATCAAAATATTTTATACATAACTTTAAAGGCACAAAAGACGTATTCACATATATAAAGTGGAGGACTCTTCCTTTCCTCTGCTAGACATGACTGACTTTTAGCTATCATAATATATTAAGCTAACAGATTAAATATGTTTGTGGTTACTCTTTATTCCCTTTGTACAAGCATTACAAAAATAACTGCTGTTTTATAAAAGATTTTTGTTGTACTATTGTGCATGCATACTACCTATTTCTAAACTTTGCCATATTGGGGCCTTTATAAAACTCTTGATTTATGTAATACTAGTGCAATTCTGCTTGAACAATGTTATGCATATCATAAACTTTTTCAGGTTCTTGTTTAAGTACATTTTTTTAAATTGAACAGTATTTTTCATTTTGGTTATAATAGTCATTTTGCCTATGTTTCTACAATGAAGTGTTAAATACTTTATAAAAAAATTGTTGACTGATTTATTTAAATGAAGATCTACATACTTAATTCAGTGTGCTGACTAATTTTTAAATTTAACTTATAAAATGAAAACTATAGAAAAGCAAATTGAAGGGAAAGGACGTTACTTTGTACAAATGCCTAAATTTATCTTTTTTTTAATGACAATATTTGCTTTTTTTACAACTTGTGTTTAAATGTTTTTTCCAGTTCTGCACATTTGGATATCTTAGGTGTATAGCTGCATATTATGTAAATAGAATTTTAAAACAATTTCATTTTCTATAAAAATAGTGTATTAAATAGTTTCGTACCATGCAGGTATGATTCCACAGGATCTCCCTTTATTCTGCTGACCATCAGAATTATATCTGACCCTCAATTTTTACATAATTCCAGTTTTTATAAAGTGTAAGTAGTTGGGCTTTTCAGAAACATTACAGTTTGTTTTGTGGCAGAGAATCTTATACCTTTAATACTAAAGTAGTATTAAGATTTAATTAGTGGCTATACAAGTAACTTGAGTTTGAATCATGAATATGGACCCAATGGAATTTATTTACTGTGATGTCTCATGTGTGCAGTTCTAGTGTCCTCAACATAAAAAGGACATGGAACTGTTGGAACAAGTCCAGAGGAGGGCCACGAGGAT
>JASSUY010010004.1:0-14872 GCA_032466535.1 Forpus xanthops | reverse complement strand
CCCTGCCCAGAGCAGGGGGGTTGGAACTAGATGATCTTAAGGTCCTTTCCAACCCTAAATATTCTATGATTCTATGATTCTATGTTCTCCTTCAGTGAGACATTTTTATTTACTTCACACTTGCTTAAATGTAAATTACTTTTTAAAACATTAAATTGTTTTCTTACAAATACACAGTTGATATTAGTGGAACTATTAGATACTGGATATTAGATCAGAACCTAGCCTTAAGTTTATAGGCAGAGTTTTGATATTGAGCTGTACTGCTGCCGTGCCTTAAAGATCTTTAAATCACACATTGGTGTAATAATCCCCAGTGGAATTGTTTGGCTGTTTGGTTTTTACTTTACCAAGATTCTCTGCAGGAAATTTTTCTTCATCAGCCCTAGAATCCCCAGATTCTGCAGCTGTGCACACAAGGATCTGGTGGGAGGAAGGATTGGGAACCTAATCAATAACCTATATGCGCATCCTCAGAAGCTCAGTAAAATAACTTTGGGCATTAATTTCCATAAACTTTTGCAAGAAACAACTAAAATTTTTAACTTTTCACTGCCATCTTGTTGATACTAATGTCAAAGATTCATGTGGTTTAATTTGACATAAGCTCAGAAGAAAAAAAATTGGATAAATGTGCCTGTATCACTGCTTAAAACATCTCTTCAGGGTATAGTTGCAAGTCTTTTTCTGGTTGTTTTCTTGACTATACTAATGGTTTTCATGTGAAATACCAGCAGTGTACTATTTCACTGAATTCATCAGGGTAAAATTTTTCTTCGACAGTACTATTATTTTTTATCAGCAGTGTGAAGCAGTTTGTGGTTTTCATAAATATCAGGTATTAAAATTATTCAGGAAAATAGAACTTCCGATAAATCTAACCCTCAAATTCACTGTTCATTTACTTTTTACTCTCAGGCTAAGGAATGTTTCCAAGTTCATCGATGGCCACCATACAGCCCTATGTCTCTTATTGTCATTACCCATATTTGCATTAAAAAAAAAAACAGAAACATGTAACCTTGAAGGGTGACATGATGTGCTCCACCACAAACTAGGTTCTTAAATTCTTTGCTGAATGGAGAGTCTTTATGCTTGACATAAGAAAAAAGGCCTTTGTGCCAAACTTTATGTAGTTGTGTCTAATTGATTGTTTTCTTCCTCAGAGTTTATACTATTCACACATAACAACAGTGCATTGGAGTCACTGCCTTGTGATAGGCCTCTTGTTCTATGCAAGAGTTTGTATGAACTCTGAATTATGACAACAGAAGTTCAAAACAGCAAATTGAGATGGATGGTGGTTTTGCTACTTTGATTTGTCATTCTGCAGTGATGCTCCTGCTACTTTGATTAGTCATTTTTCACAACTAAGATAGATTGACAACATGAAAACAATCCTGTTGATAAACACAGTAGGAAGTGCATTTGACAATATTTCTTTTGATGTGCATTTTTTAACTTATCTTTCATTTCTGAGACAGACATGGTATTTGATTTTCTAGAAGGAAGGTTCTATAGTGGAATGCCTTTAAATCTTCTACCCATGTTTATTATCAATAACAGAATAATATAATATAATATAATATAATATTATTTTTTATCAAGCTCTTAGTGACCACAATCAGAGTAGTCACATATCTAATAAAATTTTGCGTAAACACTTTTCAGAAAATTTGTTTCAGTGCAGAATGTATCAGAATAAAATCAAGTATCTTCTCATGTGTCCGTCCCTTTGGAGGATGAGAAGATGAGAAAGGAAGGAAATGTCAGGATTAATAAAAAGTCCTCAAGCCATAAAAATAAAGACATTTTTCATGTGGAACAAGGAGATCAGCAGTGAATCTTGTCAGTCTACCCTGGGGCATTGCTACAAAGATATTGAGACATTGGAAATTTTCAAGTCTTAGATGGGCAAAAGTATGGTTGATAGAGGGAACGACAATTTATCATCCTAGTTCTCTAATTTATTGTGCTCACCATCTCCACATGTGAGAAGTACAGATCAGGTGAAAATAAGGATTTCTAATTTACTGCCTGAATTATAAGCTGACAGAAAGGAGGAAGGAAGCATAAAGCATCTTTTTGCTTCCCTATGCTAGCTGCACGTCACTTAGAACATATTGTGACTTCCATGATCTCTGACAGTGGTCTTCAAAGCAGAACCTGAATAGAGGGAACTGCCTGCTTGCCTCAAGAGCAGATTGAATGAGTTTTTCCTGGAAAGCAGATAATGATACTACCACCTCCACTACTTCTATTAAACCTAATAATAAGCCATTTTTTGTCCAAAAAACCAAAAAAAGTCAATTTTTAAATGTCAAGGTATGTACATATACAAAATACGTATGGTAGCAAAGTAATGTGTGGGTTCCATAAACATAGTCTTGCAAATAACTCAGTATATGTGTACTCTGAGTAAAAACTCTGTTTTCACAGGTGAGTAGAAAAGGTCTGAAATTGCCATTGAAATTCAAGGAATTATATTAATTTACTATTAGTGTTTAGCTTTTTAAAAGTGAGTTTTCAACTTTCAGAAAAAAAAAGGATTATACAAGCTGGTCCCTGTATTTTTGAATATTAAACAAACAAATTGGAATGTTACAAGAGTTGACACCTCAAAAGATTTCAGAAAAAAAAGTCTAGTCAAACAGTCTCCCACTTTTGTTTCATGTCAGTAACGCAGAAGCAGCAATATTGTGTCATGGAAGTAGGCATTTGATGATTCGTTAGAGGTAAACAGAATAAGATAAGCATGTGTAGATTCATGACAGCTCTAGCTGAAGTGATGATCTACTCAACAGATCAGTGTTCAGCCACTTGAATAGCTCATGAGGTTGGGAAGGGATCACACTTGAGCCTGGATGTGCTGTTGTCTAAATATGGTGACCCATGTTTGTGCTGCCCACTGAGCTGTGTAACAGGCCACAGTCTAAATCAAGCCAGAATCCTTGCTGTGCCCAAAGAGCAGGAGACAATGTGAAGATACAAAGTTTTAAATCCACTGATGACTGTAAGGTCTGGGCATCACCTACATGGTTAATAGGATATCTCAGTCTAAGGGTGGTGGAGTCCTGGTCTATTAGAATGGCAGGAATTAACTTCCTAAGAGTAGTACATCTTTGTTGTGTGTGAGAGCAGTCAGAACTGATAAGAAAGTCCTAGCAGAGAGCATGTGTGATGATTTTAAAGGACCTTCACAACCTATTTGATTCTATGATTCTAGACAGCTTTCTGTCTTCTGTCCCAGATATCATGCCCTACTGGTGGATGTTACTATGCAGTGCCTTTCTTTCATGTTGTTCAGAAAGTATAACTAAGCATCTGTACCTCTGACTGAGGGGTTAGGGAGTGCACTGTCAGCTCAGAAACTGTTTCCCTGGGTAACTGACTATCTGGGCTGGCATGTCAGACTCAAATGAAATATGTCAGCTCCCGTGATGGCTAGAGCAGCTGTTTGGAGCACCATTCACAATTGTTGCAGGTCTTACTTCAAACCAGGAGGCTGCTTTTCCCCTTTATTTAGGTAAGCAGCCTGAACCATTCCCTGAGAAACTGATACAGGTATGGATAAACTCTCTGTGTTTTTTCTGCACCATGTTGTCTATATGTAGTTCACAGACCCATCCTTCTATTTTTCACTGCCAAGAAACAGGATACGGAAAACACTGTGACTTCATTTGAGAGTAAAAGTGAAAGTTTACTCCTCTTTTCATAAAATCTCAAAAATAAATACAATGAAGGCTTAGACATGACCTTATGGATACTGTGACTACAGTGTTTGTATATAGACATGCTTCCAGTGTGAGTATACATACAGGCAAAACATCTTAAAGAGGAGCAGTGCCGTGTAAATGACCTTTCCTGCAGGAAATTATGTTTTTGTTAGATGAAATGAGTCTGTTTCCCCCTGTGTTTTGCTGGAGCAAGTCTCTAAAATGGTTTTCTACCTGTGTATCTGAGAGGATCATGATAATTTAATGGAGAGAGTTTTCCCTGAGATACCGCAGTGATGACTGTCGGATGGTGTCTGACAGCAGCATGCTGATAACTCAGTTGAGGTGTCCTCTAAGGTCAGCAAGTGGCATTGCAGAGGATGTAGGTGGCCCTTTTTACTGAGATACATCATTCCTGGTGACTCAGGTAAGTCCTGAATTTCAAATGGTAGTTCTCAATGTTGGCAAATAGAACTTTGCTGGAATTACTGCCACTGCAAGCTTAAAATAGAAAGAAAAAAAAAAAAAAAATTAGTATTTTGGTCTGTTGATTCTGAAGGCCAGATCTTGTTAAGAGTTTTAGTGTAAGTTCTGTAGCTGATGTCCTTGTTCAGAACTTGCTACCATGTGTTTAGCAAATCTCATCTCCTGCGGGAGCTTGCTCCCATAAGCTATGAGAATTTGATAAATATCCTGGAAGCCTTGAAGACTGTTGAATGGATATGCAATAACACTATACCAGGATGTTTTATACAGCATTAATTAGTGTAGCTGTTCAGTAAAAGCCATGCTTCATGTGAGCTCCCCATGGCTAGTGTGCAGCCCATGCTTCCCCAGACTGGAGATCCCATGGTCTTTTGGTGGCATTTCAATTGTCTGTTATGAGCTAATGCGGTTCAAAAAAAACATATCTACCCTGGTGGGTTTTGTAGTTCAATAGGCAGGCTGAAAGTAGGTCAATTTTAATAGGACATTGACCTTCAGGTTTTGTCTGAGTGTGTGATTGGGTTCAAACGTTGTAATGTTCTTATGTGTCTTACCTGACCCTTTTCGGAAGATATTAAGCCATTGTGAAAGATATGTGATGATTTTTTGAATATAGTTAGATATTTTAATAATCTTGAAATTGCTGAAGTCCCAATAGTTCATTGCCCTGAACAGTATTTTAATATAAACTATTCCACAATTGTTGCTTTAATTTTTTTTTTTTAGTTTGTTCCCTATTTTGCAAAATCAGAAATCTTATTACCCTATTCTTAATGCATGTGAATAAAATAAAACATAATAAATGGCTAATTTGAGGTTATTCTCATATATACTACCAAAGTCATGTCTGAGAGTATTAGGCTGTCCTTTTTTCTGCTTAAAATAAAAACATTAATGTAGCTCTCAGTGATAGGTACTGAAACATCTTTATAAATATTTGAAAAGATGCTGCTCAATGAACTGTGCAAGACAGGAGGCTGACCTTGCACAACTAATTAATTATCACAATCAAAGGAACTCCAGACAAAGTACCCTCTGCAGCAATTTGAAAACTAATCAACATTCATGTCTCGTAAAAGTCACTTGACTTCCAATTATGATTAAATATGCAAGGTCAGTGGGACACAGCAAGTGGAAGAGCTGAAAGTAATCCCCTAGTACTGTGGCAACAGTTAAAAAGTAATGTCACACACTGAAGGACTGTGCAAAAAATGTGGATTCCATCATCACATCCCACTGTGCTAAGGGAAGGACTGATGGGGAGGGACGCCGCTAGCACCAGTGGTTTTGATCCCACTTCTGTGGACCAGAAAAATGCTTAACTTAACTTGTTGTTTGCAAAACTGAATCACACTGGACAGTTACAGTTGTCCATAGACCTAACCGAAATATTTATCTACCCAGTTTTAAGAATATCTGTCAAACTATGTGGCTGCTTTCATCACACGTTTTGTTATAAAATTCATAAATATTAAAGGATTGAACAGCATCACTTGTCACTGAAAAGTCCTAATTAGTCACATCTGATTGGACAACAGCTCCCTTTGTTAAGGAATATCAATATCTAAACAAACAGTAGGGCAAAACCATTTTTTTCATACTAAGAAGTTCATACATCCGTTAGTATTTGTGTTTTATCTGTATTTTAAAATGCAAATACTGTATTTCAGTAATTGAAAATAACTTAGAATTTTCTTCTCTCATGTCTTCTAAAACACGCTTTTAAATATATGTTATTTGAAAAATTCATATTTTAAAGGACTAAACCAATATAGGTTAACAAGTACATTAATGCTTAATGAAATAGCAAAACATTGACCAGAACGACAGTGTCATCAAAAAGCAGCAATTGTACTGTCTGATTAAATAGTCATATCAAATAAATAAAATAAATACAGTATGACAGCCTGAATCTTGTAACATAGTACTGTGCCACATCCTATTTATTGTGAGCAATAGTTACAATTCACCAAAGAGAAGAATGTACAGGTCAGTCACTTGTTGTCACTCCAGTGTGGTTAATTGCTACCACGGCAGGTATTAACAGGCAATAACCTGTGAACACTGAAAGTCCACTTAGATGCTGCAACAAGTGTGTTTATTTGTACAGTGTGATGTTAAATAGGAAAGTTCACTGGAGAAGACACTTCATGATGAGATGTGCTCAGTGACTCTCCAAAGGGGAGAGAGTAGGAAGCATTACCAGTCACAGGGACAAGGAGCAGTTTATTAGTCCATCAGGAATGGAGATGGCTCTTGACCTAATAAAGTAACAGTTGTGTCTCAGAGGAAGTGAAATGATGTGCTTCTTAATTTAGACCACCTACATACACTGTCTTATAATAACAAGTTTCAGAGTTTTAAATCTGGGATGAGCCTTTGGGGAACTTGAGAAATACATGAGCAAGTATATGCTGGGAAGAGGCTGTCTCCAAAGATGCCAGTTCAGAGGTATGCAGGAAGATGGAGACTCCAGGAGGTGTGTGGAGGCTACCTGCAAGTTAACTGCAATTTAAAACATAGGAGAAATAACAAGACTATGATTCTGGGGTTTGTTTGTTTGCAACTCTGTGGTCTATTTTGAATGCTGATGTTATGAAAAAATACTCTGTTTAGATTTTCCCTTAGCTTGCCAGAGCTTAGAGGGAGGTCAAGGAACAAGATAACAGCAAGGCACTCCATGCAATACTTGCCTATTTACTGAGCAATTTTGGCTAACTGGGTATTCTGTTTCAAGTTTCTTGGACTATTTATACAAGCAATGAAGTTTAGCTGGTAAATAATGTTATATGTTATATATACTAAAAGAATCAGATTATTCTTGTTTCCAGGTATTTTAGAGAGTATCTATGTTTATCTGAAGTCTGCAGGACTCAGTCATTATCCACATCTTATTTGTTAAATTGTTTTCAATCTGTCCTTGGCCATATTCCAAAGTACTGAAATGTATTTCTAGTTCTTTAATGTTTTGATAGGATTTTTTTACTTTCTGTTCTATATGAAACAGTTCACTAGGAGGTTAAAAAAAATATCAGGGAAATTAACTGGATTTCCATGGATACAGATAATATGAATCAACGTTCTTTGTACAGAACTGTTCTTTTTCTTTGTGCTTATTACATTTTTAAAGTTCATATTACAATTTAAAAACTTGAGATGTCTTTGCAAGATTTGAACAACTTATAGGTGACAGAAACCCAGTAGACAGGACTAAGTCTATTTAAGAATAATAAATATGGAATCACAGGGCTTGACAGGACCTTGGGGGCCACCTTGTCCTCTCTATGTTTCCCAGACAGCACCAGCTATAGCTCAGGCAGCCTCTATAGACATTTCTGCAGCATTTTAAAGAGTGACAAGGATGTACTGAAACAACCAACTTCAGCACTTGCTGTCCTTTTTCTTCTCTGTCACACGTATGACTCAGTTTCCATTGCTGAAGCTTGCTTGTTCTATCCTCATTGAAATGAAAACGAAGCAGAGAAGATGACCTGGTTGTGGTGGGCGTATCTTGGTCCTACTTCATGTCCCAGGAGCACAAAGGAACCTTCTAGAATAGCATCTCCAACCAGAGTATGGGTGACAGCACAAAGACAGAAGGTGTCATGCTGTCCCCTACAGCTGTAGACTGTGCATGGTATCAGAAGATACTGGTGGGTGGCGTGGGACTGATGGTGCCACTTTCCTATCTGTCTCCTTATTAATGCAATCTAATGAACCAAGAACTCTAAATTGACACTTCTTTTCCTGTAAATCTTACTCTGTAAATGAAGGCACATATTGATCACTTGCTAATACCAGGCAGAATCTGTAAGAAAGTAATCCTCAAACTGAAGTGGCACAGCAGGAAAATATCTTCATATTTCAGCAGAAAAGAAACCCAAGGATACATTAATTTCTAGAAAAGGCAAGAGTTAATTTCTCTGAAAAGCTCTGAACAGAGAATCTCTCAGACAGTATCTAATGTATCTGACAATGTATCTAATTTCATTAGGTCTATACCTGTAAGAACAAGAAGTGGTCCTGCAAACAGTTCCTAATAATTTCTGCTGGAGAAACTGCTGAGCTTCATTAGCTAGGAGGAAGTTCTCTGCTGGCTGGCCTGCCCTGCCTTATTTCGCAGCAGCAGGCTGTATCTATCAAAACACCAGGTCAGTAATGCAGATAATAAATCAGGAAAGCCAATAGTGCAACAAAACCTTTAAGTGTAATAAATTGAAATACTAAGTCTATGAAATTATCTTGAACAGGGCTGCTGAAGGAAGGGCATAGCTAATTGTGGGACTGGAATGGGCCATTGATTAAAAAAATACAGCTTTGCAAACTTCTTACCACAAGGAACAGCTTGATGGGTCATTTGATCAGAGTCTACAGGGCCCTCCATGAGTCAGGATAGAGGAGTACAGATGAGAATTTAGAATCAGATGACTGAAATTTGACGATGTTTAGAATAGAAGTGTGGTTTTGTTCAGTTACGACGCTGCATTTTCAATCAGTGAGGATATTTATCACACAATCAAATTACAAAAGGTCGTTGTTGCAATCAAAACCACTGCAATTCTTGAAATAAAAAACTAAATGTTTTTCTAAGCAGATAAGGCTGTAATTCAGCCAAGGTTTAATTCAAGTGGTTCTGACATTATTCAAGGGGTCAATCTAAATGTTCTTGATATTTAGGCCACAGGGACTGTTATTCTGTGGGTTCATTACAAAAGCAGTTCCTAAGTGGTTGAAAAGAGAGATGGCGGAGAGGTACAAAATTCACCACAAAACCCACCCACCAAACACCAGTAATATTAATTTTCATGTTTTATGTCAAACCAGTACCATTTAATTTTCTAGGATAAAAATTATGGTGATAAGCTACAAGTCACATATTTTATCCATGTAACAGGCTGCACTTAATAGGCACATTATTCAACTAAATTTTAAATGCAGAGCCACACGTACATGTGTGATTAAGTTGCCTGATGATACTTACAGCATCAGCAAGAAAGCAATGATGTGTTCCATTTGTAGTTCCTGAGATGAAGGAGTCCATTAACAGTTTAGCACTAACAACTGGCTGTGAGAAGTAGAACTACAATTCCTCTGTCAGCAGAAAAGAAGACTAAGGGAGAGCAATCTGTGATGTCTACTGAGCAAACTGGGCTGATGGCAGTGGAAAATCAACAAATATACATGTAGTTTTGTGCACCACTGAACTGTGCCTGGGGAGGGGACAAGAGAAGGGAGGTGTTTAGGAATTGGCTGAATAGTGTTAACCTTCAAGGAAAAAAAGGTACCCAGAAAAACAAACAAACAAACAATCAAACAAAAAAAACCCAAACAAAACCCATTTGTATTACTCTTCCTCTATAACTGCTAATGACTGCATTTTTCATTTGGTTCAAAAACTCAGGCCATAAAATAGCTGGAATAAAACAGAGGCTTTCTCTAGGATGGTCATTCAAATAGGTGGTGTCTTGTCATGTTCCCAGGTCTTCTAGTGAAGTGGGCTTTTTTGTTGGTTTTTGGTGGTGTTCCTCTCACCTACCTTGTCATTCACTGCTAAAAAGAGGATTTTAGAGATCAGAAAAGGCAAGAGAAGTTAATGCTAGTATACAGCGCAACCTTAGTCAGGGCCCAATCACACATTTCCTTCATGAAGTGGAGAAAAATGCTTCTGTACAAATGCTGTTCTTGTATAAGGCATTAGGTCTGTTTGGTGTAATTGCAACGATTTCTCTTTTTCTCTCCAGCTAGTTCTGGCACCCTTAAGTTACACTCCAGTTCCTGTCTCTCCCTCTTCACCCTCACCATGACTCTTGCTGTTTCCTGGCCCCAAGGAATTTGAATTCTGCCATGTTTCCTCCTGATGGCTCTTGTGTTCACTTTCACATCCACTTCATGCTGTCCTCCTCCAGGGATCAGACATATGAGCTACAAAGGATAGCTGGCTAGTCTGGCTCACTTCCCTTTGAGGAACAGGCTGTCCATGCTTTTTGTGCAAATATACATACGTATTTGCTCAAAGATGATAAAGAGATCATGATAAACTTGTAAGGTAGTAGAATTCCTGAAAAGTTTCTAAAGAATATATACAGTTACATACATGGAAGTTTAAGATAATCAAGACATCTTACATTTTAGTTTTCATTGCTATGACTTTATAGAAACTGTTTGCTTCCAGTGAAAATGCTATCTGACCTAACCTACAGCAGCCTTGTAGTTGTGATGCTTCCCACATACCATGGCAAAGAAAAATGTCACCTGTAGGACTAGACAGCTTTACTCATGAAATACTGCCACTGTGAAATTTTCATCTAACCTACTTAACTATTTTATCAACATGCTTTGAGATGATTATATCAGTTTCTTTATGTTCTAACATTTAAAATTCTGTCTCTGAATGTTTCATGTGTGCTTGGAGTTCACCATCCAGTGTGTGAGAGGGTACAGCACAAATCAAAGACTATCAGATTTTCATGTAGCAAACCTGGTCCTAATGTTTTTGTTCTGTTTTGGTTTTTTTGTTTTTCTAGGTTTACTGTGCAGTCAGGGCATGTGAGGTTTCTTTTTCCTGAACCAATTTTACTGCTGAAGGTAGCAGTGCATTTTGCACTAAAGCATAAATCTGCCATCTGAAACCCTTGTGAGAACATACATACAATATTGCTATTGAGAGTAGCCAAGTGAAAAAAAACAAAACAAAACAAAACAAAACCTTATGTATTTTAAAGTGCTTATAAACCCTGTTGCTCTCTGGTTTGCTGATACACAACACATGCATCTTTTTACTTTTATTTTCAACAGCAATAATAATAATGTCACTGTAACGAACACTGTTTGAACACAGCTGATGGGCGCCTGGATGTGAAATGATACTCACAGGCCTTAGGCCAAAAAGAGAGCTGCTTGTCAGAGCGGCACCATGTTCTATACAAAGGCTGGAGAAAACCTTATTTATCCCATGTACACTACAAAACTCTCTGTGATTTAAAGCTGCAAATAAGAGTTTGGCTTTTTACTGGTCCCATGGGTTCTTGTGTGCACTGCTGGAGTTTTTTGCTGTCCCATAATTAGTATTGCCCAAAGGGGAGAGACTGGCAATACCCTACCTCCTGGGACACAGCCAAGACAGGCTGGTCTTGGCCAGGAGCACTCCAATATGTTTGCCAAAATTTCACAGAAAAGAATTTTAAGTGATTCACATGGTATCTGCTTTCCCATCACCTTAATTCTCAATAGCTTTTACTCATGGGAATATTTAAATATTCAAAGCATATTCAGGATATTTTCACTAGAAAAACATGTTCATCATAAAATCATAGAATCATAGAAAGGTTAGGGTTGGAAAGGACCTTCTAGTTCCAAACCCCCTGGCATGGGCAGGATACCTCACAATAGACCATGTCACCCAAGGCTTTGTCCAACTTGGCCTTGAACACTGCCAGGGATGAAGCATTCGCAACTTCCTTGGGCAACCTGTTCCAGTGCCTCACCACCCTCATGGTAAAGAACTTCTCCCTTATATATAACTTAACTTCCTTTGTTTAAGTTTAAATCCATTACCCCTTGTCCTATCACTGCAGTCTTTGCTAAAGAGTCTCTCTCCGGAATCCCTGTAGGCCCTTTTCAGACATTGGGAGTGGATGCTTAGATTTAACCAAAACTGCAATATATACAGTATAGCTGCTAGAAGAAGGAAAAATGTAGTGCTTGGGATGGAGAATTTAATTAACTTGAGTTACATTGTTTACTGCTGTATTCATGGATGCAAATTTGATTATCTTTGACATACCACTTAAAATATCCATTATTATGAAAAGTAAAGCACAGGTTCATTACTAAAACTCATTTTGAGTTGCTGCTTTTCTCTGCTGCTATTAAATTAAGCACAGATTTGACAGGGAGTCCTGCTTGGTTCACAAGCCTGGAGAACTTGGGCTGTTAGCTGAAAGTGTCCGGAGGTCACTAAAACTGTAGCCCTTCTTTTCCACCCACCCTGCCCTTTGCTCTTCCTGACATAACCAGATGGCTTTTATCCTCCAGCAATCCAGATCCTATACAAATAATAATGTTTTTTAGGTGGATCCCTTCATGGGGGATCATTAGCTTTGTTGGTGAGACCTGTATACAGGACCTTCTTTTATCTTTGCTGTCAAAACAGTGTACAGTTTCCATTGCGCTACACTTCCTCATTGCATTGTATTTATTCTATTCTGTTCTCTTCTGTTCTGTCCTGTTCCGTTCCATTGGAAACATGGCATTGTCACTTGACAAAGGAAGAAACTGTGTAACAAAAATTATGTTATCACCTTACCTTTTTTCATCTGGGATGTCTATATTCTATCCATGTGTATATTCTGTAAGTGTGAGACTCTCAATGAAGAGTATGAACTATGCTCACAAATCCTGGGCTACCAGTGGCAGTGCAGATGATAGAGCAGTATAAAGGCACAGCTGGTGGCACTCTCGTTTAGAGGATTAATTATGCCTAGTGAACCCAGCGAGGTTCACCTTCTCCCAGTTTTATTTCTCCATGGCCTCAGTAAATTTTTCAGTAAAACTATTAGCTGAGGATTAAAGGCTGCAGGAGGTTGTTGTTAATGACATTGTGAAATGCATGTAAAGCTTCTCTTGCTTTTCTATTTTTCCTTTTTTTATATACAAGAATAACTTGGGGTAAAGTACTTTGCTATTGTACATGCGTAGCCTGTCATACAACACAACTGGCTGTTGCTGAGGGCAGTGGCTGAAAGTTATGAGCTATGGAAACCGGGCACTCTAAGAATGAGCTTCTGTGATCTCAAAGTAATTTACAGGTCTGGCACAGTTTTTTCACTGTCTAAAAGCCAACAGAAGCATTTGTCAAGTGAAAGAGGTAAAGCCAAAGAACTGCAGTGAAACAAATGCCTGTTTTCAAAGACTTCTAGCTGCTTTTAGAGGCCAAGCTTGTCTCTTCTCTATGCACCAACACTTCCCAAATTTGTTATGACCATTGCCACCCTCACCAAGGCCTCAGTGAGGCAATAATTTGTTTGCTTGTGCCCACACAATTGCTGCTGCTGGTTTGAGGAAGGTAAGCTGAGCAAACCTTCCTGTTTGGAGTAGTAATACCTGTGACTTTGAGGTGTACTTACAGCAGATATCTCTTGTGCCAATTTGGAAGCCCCAGTCTTTGTTTCTTTTTTGCAGTTTAATCAACTGTAGAAGCTCTTTATTGCTTTCTATACATGAGTGTCTCAATACCACGCTTCAATTAACTGTGTCGGACTTGGCTGTCGTTCGACACAGGTTTTATTGGAATAGATGTTAAATCCCATCTTTCATAACTGTGTCTTAAACACATCTGTACTGAAGTCTTTTAAGCAATAATTAGTTTCCATCAACTGTCTTCTATTTTTTTCACATTTGCTCTAGGGCAACCTCATCAAAGTCTATCACAGCTTTCTTAGATAGTGATTTCTCCCACCTCCTCTGCTAGGGTGGAAAAGCTCTGGGCCAAACTTGTTTGCTCCTCTCCTGGGGATCATGTCTAGGGCTGATCTCATCAACGCAACCTTCTTCTGCAGCTCCCTAAAAGCTGTCTCATGCCAGGGAGATAACCCAGTGATTCCCATGATGGTAGTGCAATGTCAGCCCTGGGTGTGCCTGAGAGCTTGCAGGTTCTTTCAAGTTTGTCTTGGTCTTGCAAAGCCACTCTTTATGTCTTGACTTACCTGGAGGTCCACAGCTGCATCCTCTGCTTCTTTTTCTCATCTCTTCTTGCATGTCCAAGGCACAGGTGTATTGTTCAAGCATGCAGACTGCCAGAGCATTCCAGGCGGCCAGTGGGTTTTCCCTCTACACAACTCTGGGCCTCCACACTCCTCTGGCACACTGGTATGATCTCCTGGCTGTGCTTCATCACATGGGATGTAATTTTTCTGGCTTTTCATCCTGATTTATCCAACTACTTACCCACCGGCACAGTATTTTGTATTCCTCTTTACAAATGTCAGGTTAGAGCTTTCTAATTTTACTGTTGTGGATCCCTTGAGATTTTTTGGAAGGGAAAAGGATATATTTCTCTGTTGCTTTAGCCAGAAGCAGCTAGAAAACTGGAGGTGACATATCTGAGCTGCTATCCCCCAGCCATGTCCTGAGGAGAGACAGTGCTCTCTGAGGAGTCCTGTAGACACCATTGCTCTTCACAGCTCATGACACAGTTCCTGGAGTGCTCCAGTCCCACCTCCCACACAATGTAAGGCCACTGATTTATCTTCTAACAAAGATGCTTTCATGCCTCCATTACCTCCATATTTGTTTTCCTTTATTTTTCCCTTCCTGTTAGCCCTTTAGACACTCACTGTTATTATTTGCCAGCTAACACATCCTGGCTGCTTATAGGTCAACAAAGTGGCAAATTTTTGTCTTCATAACTCTTTTAAATATGTAAGAGCACTTAGATACCAGCCTGATTATTTTCTATGCAATAGATCACTGTATGCTGTATATGTATATATTTCCTGTACATGCACTAGATCAATACATGTTGTATTGTCTGGCACACAGACCCAAACCCTTCCCTTCCTGACACCCAAGCCTTTGTCGTAGTTTGAGGCCCCTCAAACAGTTCTGTGTCTCCCCCCCCCCCCTTCTTCCCCAGTCCCGGGGAAATGGGAAGGAGAATCCAAAGAATGCAA
>JASSUY010010002.1:9744-25460 GCA_032466535.1 Forpus xanthops | reverse complement strand
AGGTCTTCACGCAGCCTTCTCTTCTCCAGGCTGAACAGCCCCAACTTTCTCATCCTATCTTCATATGGGAGGTGCTCCGATCCCCTGATCATCCTCGTGGCCCTCCTCTGAACTTGTTCCAACAGTTCTATATCCTTTTTATGTTGAAGACACCAGAGCTGTACACAATACTCCAAGTGAGGTCTCACAAGAGCAAAGTAGAGGGGCAGGATCACCTCTCTCTACCTGCTGGTCACACTCCTTTTGATGCAGTCCAGCATACAGTTGGCTTTGTGAGCTGCGAGCGCACACTGCTGGCTCATATTCATTTTCTCATCAACCAACACCCCCAAGTCCCTTCTCCACTGGGCTGCTCTGAATCTCTTCTCTGCCCAACCTGTAGCTGTGCCTGGGATTGCTCATCACATTGTACATTTGGTGGATCAGGTGGTGAGTTTGTGGAGTTCTAGCAAGGCCTGAGAACAGGGGAGTTGCAGATGAGTGTTTTATACCAATGCATATTAGAGATTGGGTTTTTTGCACCATGAAAAACAGTAATGATGTGGATAGGCAAAAATATGGTGCCTGTATTTAGTGAGAAGAGGAACTGAGGTGTGTTTGTGTGTTGTTATGCAGCTGTTTTATGGGGGGGTTTTAACGAGTTTGTCCACTTGAATATGGGCTTCAGAAATTGTAGGTGTATTCCAGGCAATCCTGTTGATGCATTTCTGTTTAACTTGCCACTTCAGTATCTTTTTGACCCCCTAGTTCCTGGCAATGCTTCATCTCTGTTACTTGAAAATAGCTGTAGGATCAGCTGTTTGTGTAAGCTTTTTTATTTTCTTCATTGAGAACTTCTTTAACACAATCATTGTTTCTTCAAGTGGTTCTTATCCCCTTTCTCTTTTTCCTTCCCAGCAGATTCTTTGTTTTCTTGCTTTAGACATGCTTCAGGAATTTGTTTGGGTTTCTCTTTATTTATTTCCTTTTCCAATCCTATCCTAGCCCTCTAGATTTGATTCTTATATATTGACTGCTGTGATTTATTTTCCTCTCCATCATCTGTATTAGTATGTTCATTTTCTAAGATCTAGTTGTATATTGAAAATCACGTTTGAATCTTTCACTCTGTTAGTAGGGCTGCCTGTGACTTCTGAGGTGTAGGCCTTTTGTAAAAACTTCAGGCTTTTAAATATACATTTGAGCTGAAGTACTTTAAATTTCACCTCTCTTTCCTGAACTTAGGAGTACTAGGCTAGCTTCTGAAGTTTTCAAATCATGGGCACTAGTGCCAGATAATTATGCACTTGTGATATTTCTTAGATATGATAGGTATCTAAGAAATGCTCAGTGCTGCACCTTGATTACAGTTTGTAAATGAAGCAGTTAAGAAAAAAAAACATATTAATACTTTTACTATGTATTGGTAGTATTGGTATTATTAGTCTCTGTCGTGGTTTAAGCCCAGTCGGCAAATCAGCCACGTAGTCCTCGCTCACTCCCCCACTTCCTCCCCCCCAGCTCCTGGAGGGATGGGGTGGAGAATTGAAAGAACCTAACTCCCACGGGCTGAGATAAGAACAATCCAGTAACTAAGGTATAACAGAAATCACTACTGCTACCACCAAGAATAATAATAATAACAAGGGAAACAACAAGGGAAGAGAATACAACTGCTCACCACCCACCAACGGATACCTAGCCTGACCCAGCAGTGATCTAGCCCTTCCAGGTAGCTGTCCCAGTTTATATAGTGAGCATGATGTGCTGTGGTATGGAATACCTCTTTGGTCAGTTTGGGTCAGGCATCCTGTCTCTGCTTCCTTACAGCTTCCCCTCCTCCAAGGCAGAGCATGAGCCTTAGAAAGTCCTTGGTCAGACTAAACATTACTGAGCAGCAACTGAAAACATCACTGTTATCAGTGCTGTTCCCAGGCTGAAAGTCAAAAACACAGCACTGCACCAGCTACTAAGTAGGAGAAAAATGACTGCTACTGCTGAACCCAGGACAGTCTCAAATTTGTATGCTCATCCTTCTCCTGAAGTGTGAAAGAGAAATATAGCTTTACATGTAACCTCATTATATTCTAATGGCTTGGGTTTGTATTCATGAAGATTCAACAATATATGGTACTTTCTCTGCTGCACTCTTTGTCTAACATTACTTTCATCTATCCAAAACCTAGTTCCTCTTGCCAAGTTACTGACTTTTGTTCAGTAACCTTTCTTCAGCATATCTAGTTTGACTAAATCCCATTCTGTTACTACATCCACTAGTTTGACACCATTTCCTTTAAGCTCTTAATACTGGTATGGTACATTTATATTTATTTTTTTAAATGTGCATATTTAAAATACTTGCTAGTTTGAAACTTGCTTGAAAACACCTTGTTTCTGTTATTTCAGCCTGTCCAGTTCAGCCACAATTCCTTTATCCTCTTGAAGTATTAGTTTTTCTGACTGCAATTTGGCAGTGCAGTAGCCAAGCTAGTTGCAATTTACACTTAGAAGAACATGCAGCCTCTGCTTCATACAGCATTTTATCTTTTAATAACCTTTTGCATTGCAATATTAAGTAGAACAGTATGAATACTGCCAATTTTTTTTCCATTAGCATCAGACTGAATTCTTTGGCCTCAACTCAAGAAAGCACTTAAACATATTTTAATTGGTGTTTTAAGTATATACTTAAAATTGAGTACATGCTTAAGTGCTACTTTGAGTAGGAATACTTTTTCAGATTGTTCTTTTGTTTTCTCTCTTCCTTCTGATGTTTCTTTTCCACGAATACATGTGAATAAATACTATTAACTGTTTCTGGGCCTGACACTTTTTACCATCTCAGATGAACGGGGAAGAAATTTTATAAAAGTTTGTTGTTAGATACTTTCTTTATAGGTGTCTGCTGATTCTAGCAAGCATTGTAACCTTCTCATTCAAAACTGATGTTTCTGAAGGGAGGTACTCTGGTTATTGTTTACAGTTAATGTACAAATAATTTACTGACCAGTTGTAATTAAACCTATGTTAAAAGGATGCTTCCATTCCTGGTTGTGTGTTCTGAAATGTTTGTCTTTGTTCCGATAATGTTTCTGAAAGTACATGTAGTCAAAAGAATGATTGATGGGAAATAAAAGTCCATAAGGGCAATGACAGTGGCAGCACGTATGTGTGCTGAAACTGTGTTGTTAACTGGGAGGAGGAGAAGGGAAGGAAGACAAATACATCCTTTTTGCATTAGAGCTGTTGGAGCATTCATTGCATTGCCCTGATCAATGGTTATCATGGCTGTGTTTAACTTAAACTCGTTTTGATCTGAAGATACATGAATACATGTGCAAAAGAACAGCTTTCTAGTTTTGCCTATCAGCTTGTTTCAGTGTCTTCTGTGTCCAGTCTGTGGTAGATGAAAGGCAGTTGGGAGTGGAGATGAGCAGAATTTCTGTAGGGCTCTGATTTATCTGCGTTTACCCCAACATGGCCTCTTTTTCCAACTTGAAACCTGTTAACTGTGAAGAAAAGAATGAAATTGGGACATGCAGGATGGCTTAGTGTCTCAGCTTCCTGTCTTCCAAATAAATAGGCACTGTGTGTGTTAGACTTTGTAGTGCATGCCCAGATTTGCTTTTTATATACTGTATAGCACATATTCATACTTTTTGTCTATTAAGGATGATTTGTAGCTCCATTGTTTGCCTTCAGTGGTATTGCTTCCTCCCTGTTCAGCCCCATATCCAGTGTTTTCCTTGGGCAGCTGACAGTGATAAGATAGACCTGTGCCACCAAAATTTCAAGGTGTCTGTAAGATATTTCTATGGTATTAATACCCTTGTTATTACCCACTTGGGTTATGTCAATTGCCTCTCAGTGTTCCTTCAGCTACAGTAATGAACAAAAAAAGGTGAATCAGAACTGACCTCTCTTTGTGAAATACTGACATAGATGATGTAGACTGTAATGGTAAATATAATATATACCATTATACAATATAATGGTACCAACTTGTTGGTTTTTTGCCAGTCTGCAGTTGCTTTTTGTAGTGCTGATTGACACTGAGTATTGTCACATTGCCTCTGATGCAGAATTACGTCAGAGATTACTTAACTACAAAAGTTCCTTGTAGGCTATCAGTGAGTGATGGATAAACAAAATCATAAAAGGGTAGAAGTCATTCTTTAGTCAGAAACATCATTATTTCATTTAATTATGAGGAAAAAAAATACTCAAAAAGTTCTTTGTGAAGGTTTAAATAAGAGTATACTGTGTTTTGCCTAATCTTTTGGGTAAATGATTGTGGTGCTCTCCTGAAGTACTGCCTTTCCTACACAACCACATAGTCCCAGATTTGATGCTGAACAATTTAGGTCAGTCTGTCTCTGAACTCTTTCCTCTGAAAATTCTCTTTCTTTGAATCTTTGAGTTCCACATTCAAATAGAATCAGAAAGCTTAGTGGAAAGCCTAGGCAGAGCTAAGAGGTTTTCTTTTGCGTTACGGTGAAATAAAGGTTTTGGACTGGTTTGGTTATGTGTGCTTTTCTTCCTAACTCTTTAACACTTTAAACTTCAATACACTACAACTTTTTGAGGTGATGTGCTTCCATCTTCTGCCTTGCATTCTGGGAGGCAGATAAGAGTCTCCTTCCATTTTGTGAGGCATATTGAAGAGGGGAGGGAGGTGCATGGTCGTTAAGAAATGACATAGCTTGGTTCCCTGTAAAATTTCCCCATAAGGATCAGACAGTGTATCCCCGCAGTTGTTCCCTTTAACTGTTCTTCAGTTCCTAAAGTTTGCTGCCTTCTTATTGCCATTTATAAAGACCTGTCAGATACTGATGCCCATCAATGCTGGCAAGGTCTTCCAGAATTCTGTTTCAGTTTCTGCTCTGTAAAATTTGTACTAGAATAGGAATAATTATGGTTTATCCTTTTTGAGATTAAGGATCTGCCTGTAGTGTTTTGAGAGCATCTTCCAAAAAATACCATACAAGGGCACTTTTTAATCTTTATTTTTTCTTTTTTGTTTTGAGAAGCTGTCATGCATATGTTTGTGTGTTTTGTATCTCAGATCTATATATATGACTTGAATAACTGTTTGTATGAATATATAGATTACATTTAATTATTACCATCCTGCATTGGAATCATAGAATCATAGAATAGTTAAGGTTGGAAAGGACCTTAAGATCCTCTAGTTCCAACCACCCTGCCATGAGCAGCGACACCTCCTACTAAACCATGTCACCCAAGGCTCTGTCCAACTTGGCCTTGAACACTGCCATGGATGGAGCATTGACAACTTCCTTTGGCACAATGTGGCTTGAACTAAAATGCATATGCCAGGCAGCAACCTTGTAAAATTTAAGCTGAGTTATAAACCTATAGAAAATGGATTTTATTATGGAAATGTAAACTGTCCCCTAAGCATAGCATGGGGAGTTGATGCAATAACAACATACTGGTAAGTAATATACTATCTTTCGTTACTGAAAGACAGAAGGATGTTATTATTATTTAGTACTTATTAAGTCTGAAGGTAAGTCCTGCTTCAGTTAGTACTTTGCACTGCCAGTTTTAGGTGCAGGCAAAGAAAGCAGCTGTCCAGGAAGGCCAAGTGGCAGGGTTAGCAAAACATTTCCACTAATGGACAGACATAATTCTGTTGCATACTTCTGAGTGTGTCTGAATGTCATGCTCCAGGTTTGAGGGAGAAGATGGAAGGGACAGTTGTGCTAGCATGGAGCTGAGTTGTACTGCCCTTATCCATCCTAAACTGTCATACTGCAAGGCAAGTTTTCTGAGTTCTGGCTTGACCCTGGGACAGGAGGTGAGAAAGAAATGATCTGAAGTAGCGTGCCTGGACAAGCCTTCTGACATGATGCAGATCTGGGGCAGAGAGCGCTGAGCCTTAACATACTGTGTGTATATGTATATACATGTAATTATGGCCACAGGCTTCAAAATTGAACTGTGTCATGGCTAGATTTCTTGGTAATTGAATTTGTAGTGCAAACAGACCCATCATCATTAGATAATCATTAGTAGGAAAAAACCTACTTTGTGTTACAAGCTCTCCAAAGTTTCATTTCAATGACAGTAATGCTTGTCTGGGGTTTTTCATGCGCTTTGTTACTGTAGTGATTTCACTGTTATTGTAGTTTAAGAAGAAATTTTAATCTCCAGGGCTGGAGAGAATTTGAATGCTTACGGCACGAAGCAGAAAGCAAATAAGGATATAGTCCTGTACAATCTTTAACCCTTTCTTTATATCCTCAAAGTGCTACAAGTTCAAAGAAGAAGAATGGACATTGCTTGGCCTTGCTTGTTTGCCTAAAATTTCTTTCTGGTCTTCTGGTCTGCAAAAAAGTGATGCTGCTCAACAGCAAGGTGGAATTGACAACGATCTGTATCTAGATTATCTTTTTATGACCTGAATCTGGTGCCGTCCCCACAGAATATCAGAAATATGCTTCACAAAGCTTGTGGTTTAGTACTCTTTATGGACTGCCATGTTCTATACATGCCCATTCGTATTTGCTCTTGGTATTCTGGTGGTTTGAATTCCTACAGGAAGTTTTATATTCATTATTTGTAAATCATTCTGTAATTACTCCTGCCTCTTCCTCTTTCTGTTCGAAAGTGCAGTGCTGCAGTGCATGCTGAGCTATTGTTGAAACCACTGCAGGCCACAGTTTCCCCCAGTAACAATTCGTTTCTTGCTTAGAAGCCTAAAGAACTGTTGAGATGGTGCTTGGACTGAAATCTGCGTAATCTCTGATGTTTCCTCCAGCCTGGTGAAAAGGCCAGTTTTACATCTGAGATGGAGTTTCTTATTTCAGCGCTCACCCGCCCTTGTGTTTGGTTTGTGTGTCTTATCCTGTGCTTCTGTAGAAGCCTACACCAATGTATCCAGCTCCTCATTGAGCTTCATATTTTAATAGTAGTTTGAAGTCTGTATCACCCTGAAGAGTATCTGTTAATAGCCTTTTACTGACACAAGAAAAATCGAGTTTACCCAGTTCAGAAAATAAATTAGTAGAGGCCTGATGTAAAGCTATACTGCATTGCTGTTATTTTGTTGTCTTCACTGCTCTGGAACTATTCAACGCTCCCTGCTCTATAAAGTAGCTCTTTAAACCACTCTCAATAAGCTTCAGAGACCAAAAGGTGTTCTTAAGGACAAAGTCCCAGCTCACATTTAAATAATAAACTGACATTTAACTGTGCATTTCCTTGTGGTTTAAATGCAGTGCTAATACTTCACAGAATGTTCTACAACATAGCAAAACTTGAGCCATGAGTCATTTTTCAGATTTGCACTTCCCAAACTTGTGCTAACCAGTGATGCTGTCAGTCCATTACCCACTCAGGCAAAGGGGAAGGAGTTTAAAAAAAATGCAAAAAGAAAAGAAAAAGGCCATGGGTTTTCTGCAGGGAAATTTTAAAGAGTATTTCTGCAACAGCTACAAGCCCATACATAGAATGAATAGTGGTCAACTATTACTGTAAAATTGTATCTAGAAATTGCCCAGCTGTACTGTTGGAATACTCTGAGAACACTTGGTGGTTTTAATACTCTTAACTCAGTGAGTTCAAAGCATTCAGAAAGTAAAATACCGAATCCCACAACACTCCTAGGGGTAGGCATTGTGCCTGCTTTGGAAAATAAGGCACAAGGAATTTATTTTACCAGTAAGTAGTTGCAGCTATTTAGCGTCAGAACCAGGATTAGAACATGTGAGACTGGACTTCTGCTCCCTCCTGTTCTGTCTTGGGAATGAATTGCGATGAAGAGTTAATGGCAAAAGGAAAGCTCTGAGCTGGGTATTTCTCTGCAAATGTATTTAGGGACAAAAGGATGAAGGTGGGAAGAGATAAGTCCATAATCATACTTCATTTTGGTGTGACTCCTTTAGGGTCAATAAAAACATACCTGGAATAAAAACTGGGTGATAATAATAAAATTTCAAATAAGAACTTGGCTTCTCAGGTTGCTTTCCACACTGAAGTGGGTCTCTAATGTTCTGGAGGCGGAGGAGGAGACAAGCCTAACAAGCAGTTGAAGTATAAGCCATCCATTACATGATATTCATTTCATACATGGAATTTTAGGGCGTGGTACAGCAGATAAGGATTATGAAAGAAGAGTACCATTTTCAAAGAGGAACTTACTGTAAAACAAGCCCCCGTCAGCTATCCTTAATTAGACTGAAGGAGCAGCCAATGGCAAAAGAATTTTATTGAATTAATAGCACTACTGCTGAAAATATGTTTCTAGTTGATACATGATTTAATGATTGCAGGAATCAGACAACATAACTAAAGGGATATATGTCATAACTGCCATTCCGCCTGCAGAAGCTATACATCTCCACACCACACAGGGTATTTTGCAAATTAGCATCCATCTAAATACAAGTTTTTACCGAGTTTCAGATGTAATTGGACAATTATCTTGAATCTCTCACACACTCTGCTCTGCTACTGCACCTTGCTTTGAAGTCCAAGCATCTTGCTCTGATTTTTTTAATCTTTGTTAGAGGAATCTTGCAATTACATCCTGTACTTCCCTGAGAAAGTCTTCTGGGCCACTTGTTCTACCTGCAGCATGTCAATCCCAGCATGTAGTATTTAACATCTCCTATCCTCTTGCCCCATGCTTACATCTGAAGATGCATTTCCAGCCTTACCTGAATCAGCTTACTGCTTTTTCACTCCTGATTTCTCACAATGTTTGCTCACACACCTCAATCCTATCCAGAAACATTTTTCTAAACTAGATCTGGTTTCCCATTTGTTTGCCCATGTATCTTACTCCTCACTGGATGTAACTGTTCTCACCGTGGGCCTGCAGGAAGTTTACTGGCGCATATCTCCTCTTGACTAAATCATAATCTCCTCCTCTTCAGTTTTTCTCTACAATAAATTAATTAAATTCATTCCTAACATTACTGTCTTTGCAATTTAATACTGAACTTCGTAGCGGAGACTTGGTTGTGGTTTCTTAAGAAAGATTTTCATGAAAGAGCTATGATAAACTCCAAGGAAAATGCATGATCCTGTGAATTTTAATAGCAAGTGTAGGAGATGTTGTAAAAAAAAAAATGCTAGCTGCAGTGAACAATTAATCTAGAGCTGCTACAGAATTTCACTTGATTGTCCAGAAGACATTAACTGTTTCTTTCTCTTGCCTATGTAGTTTTTAGGATGTGCAGCAGATATCAGTATTTGACCCAACTCTGTTCACTTGGGTTAATGTGAATGCAGTGCAAAAATTATTTAGCTCTGTTAAGTTTAATTCTCAAAGAGCAGATGCTTTCTAAATGTGAAATATCTGAATTCTTCAACCATTCTCAAGGTTTTCTTCAAGTTTAAAATCACTGAAAGATGCCACAGGCTGTTTTTATTCACCTGACATCAATTATCAACATTTCTATAGTTCTAGTAAAAGTTGTAATATAATGATGTACCCAAATAGCTAAATAAATAACTACTACTTTTTTATTTTCATATATATATTTACATAAGCCAACCAAGAATAGTATTACTGGCAGACCTGATGTCATTTCCAGTGGAACCAGTGGAGCTATTCTTACTGATGATCAGCTTCCAAAACAAATTGGTACTAAATTTCAAACCTTTTGATTTGAATTTATTTGCTTTTGCAGGGATTTCACTGCTATCAGCCCATTAGTTTGGTCTGGTTTAGTACCAGGAAAGGGTTTGCTAAAGCAACCCTCCTGGACTAATTGTCCCTGCAACACAAAAGAGATAAAACGCTTCTACAGTGTTGCCTTGTGCGCATATTTTCGCAGTGACCTTGACCTTTCTCACTAAGAGGTGAGAAATTAGTTAGAATATATTTTCCTGGGTCCACGATTTTGTTTTGACAATCTCAAATACTATTTTTCTGTATTAGGCCAAAGGAGGATGTGTCATGCTGTGGTCTCAGTGCAAAAATGACTCCTTGCATTTTTCCGAGTTCATTTTCCATCTTGAGTCCTAACTTTCAAAGAGGTTCTAATGATTCATATATCCAAGGAAAGTACGCTCCAATTTAAGTGAGTTAGGTAGGCAAATAGAAATTTGTCATTTCAGAATGTGACATGAATGCCAAGTTTATTGGGGAAGTACTGACTAACTTTATTTCCTAGTGAAAGGATTTAGAAGAAATAGGATACAGAGGCTGAGACAATACAGTGCCACTGAAATTCCAGGGTATCTTGAGCAGCAGTTTTATTTTTTTCCCCCAAAAAATGTTCAAAAGAAGAAACTTGGCTGATTTATGTCACCAGCACTCTTCTGTCTTCTGGGTAAAATCGGATCAGACATGTTTGGAAACCAGTCATGAACACACATGTAGAGGTGTTTTCTGTTTTATGGTGTACTTACACATGGACTGACAAATTTTGTAATGTGCTTTTGTGGAAGAAGCACTCGGGGTAATCTAACTACTGAGCAGCAAGACTTAATCCTGCATTTTGTACAGATCACTTTTTGGGGGGTTTGTTTTTTGTGTGGTGTTTTGGTTTTCTGGGTTTTTTTGTGGGTTTGTGGCAGTTTTTGAAGAAAAATTCCTTCAGATATCTTAGTTTATAAACACATATTGAACAGTATAAGGGGAAAGATATTCAAGTTTAAAGCTCTTACCGTCTAACTTTGCAGTTTCAGGAGATAGACGAAATATACCCAAGCAATTTCCCTTTGCATAATAGGGAAAAAAAAGGCATTTTAAGGAAGGCTGAAACTGCTGATGTTTTTGAAATATAAATATTTCTGGTAGAAATAGATTGTTGGCTAAATTGCAGGTTAGACTTAAAAGGGTGCAAATGCAGTATAAGAAAATGTCTAAAATGTAATGTGAATGTATACCTATAGGATATAGTACATATAATTCGCAGCTGTTTCTTCTCACTTCTTCTTTCATGCGTCATCTGAGGCCTGGGTCACAGGGAAGTAAAACTGATGGTGACTCGAGAGGCTGTCTGTTTCAGCAGCTGGCTGTTTTTTTCATGGTATGATTTCTACTCTTATTTTTACAGCCATTGCAGCTATAGTGTATAGTAACTGAATTTTGTTCATGAGAATACTTTGAAATCACCAGAGGCGTGGTGTTCTCTAAATGGGCCTTAGTTCCACTGAATAATGCTGTCAGTGCCTAGTTTGTTCCTGCTTTCTCAATAGCCTTCTCTTAGTTTTGTAAAAATTGTTGTTATATTGGTTTGATAGTCCAGCCTTCTGTGCACTATCAATTACTCCCCTGTTCCCCTACTACTCTACAGGCCTGTTAAATTTCCTTGGGCAAACGGAGGATGGAGGTATATACCCAAAGTCCCTATTACCCTGTACTCAAAATCTACTGACTCTTACATACACTGAAATTAAGCTACATGATTATCTAAGGGTAGCCGTTATATGTAAGTATGACAATCCTGTCTATGTCTGAAATGCATTCAGTGAAAGGCAGCAGCTACCATAGCATAGCAAAAAAAGACTTTCTCCAACAAGCATTGTGTAAAGCATGCTGTGATCTCTAACATCACTGTAGGCTAGAAATTATTTGCTCCGCTTTTATGATGCTGATAGAGTATGTTGCATATAAAACAGCATAAGCCATGTGATGCTTGTCTGGTGGTGGTGTTAGTAATTACCCTCCTGTAGAAGTTAAATGAATAGACAAGGGGAGCAAATATTCCTGTAGTCCTCTCCTGCTGCCTAAAATGTAAACAGAAAGGCTCCAGTGCTACAGGGCAGGTAAGGAAATACAGTTTGCAGAGGAACTGAACACCGAAGCGTTGATACAATTTCTAGCACATCCTAAAACTGCTTTCTGCTGCTTCCACGAGGCACTGAAGAGCAGTCTGAACACTGCCCTCCCTCTAAAAATGTTGGCATAGGGTCATGATGTGGGATAAGGTGGAACTAGGGGAGTGTTTTAAAAACTGTTCAGCTAAGCTGTAAATTACAGTAGCCCATTGAGCTGTTCCAGTTTGCATCCAAGACCCAGCAAGTCTCCTGTGACCTGCTGCCTTGAAGGCTTAAAGGAATTAATTGAAAGGAATCTGAAGAATTAATGGAATTAATGATACTGAGATTGAGTTGTGCGTTATATGCTATACCTCTCCAGACTTGCATGTGTATATTACTATACAGAGTTTTTCTGATCGGCTTGTCAAAATCAAAATGAAATAAAAATGCTGGTATGCTAATTATCAGCTTGAAATAGTCCATGAGCCTTGAACAGGCCTTTGTATTTCATTAGTTTGGTTCGTATTCCTATTTAATTACTAGGAAAAAAAAAAATCAAAAACCTAGACAGGTGCAGAAAAACTGAATAAAATAAACACCAGATATAGAAAGAATTATAAATATTGGATGTGTTGGATAGATATTACATTGTTCTGAAGTGTCCTAGAGTGCTCAGCCCTCCCAGCCTGGCTCTTTATATCAGGGTTTAGGAGTGGTAATAAAGATTTGTGGTACCTTTATTCAGTTTTCTTGGTGTCTTAGCACATCTCTGTAATAGGTGTATAATACATTCATTGCATCAGAAGGTAGTGAAGTTTAATGTCACAGAATTTGAAGTGTTTATACAAGGCAGGTTAGGTGCATGGCAGAAGGTCTGAACTTGGCAAGCGAAAGGAAGGAGCCTTCAGTCTGCTTTTTGATCTGCTGGCAAAAGTTAATGAGTACCAATAAACTAAAGTAAGTTTTCATTGAGAAAAAGGTAAGCATAAGTTTTGACTACCTTGTAATCCTGTTAAAGAGTAGGAGATGTACTCAACTGTCCTCTCAGCCTGGAGCACGCTGGAGCAGAATTGAAGTTCTGTACTGCTTTGCTGAGGTTCTAGATAACCCATTTTCTTCCTCATCTTCAAACCCAAACAGATTAACCCAACTAAAAGCCCTGTTGCTAAGAGTGAACTGTGAATTCATAATTTTACTTTATTTTTTCTTTTATAAGACAATTTTGCATTCATCGGAAAACTTTTTAAACAGCGGTGTTTGCCACTTTGAGAATGCAGCAGGTTCTGGCTGCAAAAGTTGCCTGTGGATCACAGTGATTTCCTGTGAGGTACTCCGTGTTAGTTTAGCCGGCATCCGACCAGTCTCTCTACTGTGGGACATTGCTAGCCACACACAGGAGTAAGCTCAATTCAAGAAGCCATCATTATGCAGAGGCTGGAGGGGAGGGTGGAGGAGAGGGAAGGTCTGATGGAAATTAACCCAGTGCTCCGAGCAAGAGCAACTGGCAGGGTACGAAGGTGAGTGGCAATCCCTCTGGGGAGCTGTCTTACCCACCTCACTGCAAAACAGGTCTGTGCAGGCTGCTGGATGCAAAGGCCTTCCAGGCACACAAACCTTTCTTGCCGAGCAGCACAGCACAAGGGAACTGCAGCGTGGATTTTGAAGGCTACGTTTGTGTTGGCTGAGTTCCTTGTTCACAGAGGAGGAAAGGCTAAAGACCTCAGGCTATTGCTGGGTGGTAGCTATTTCAACTTGAAGACATGTAGCTGCCTGAGAACAGCATGCTTTTGTTTTGTTTTGTTTCTTCTTTTTTTTTTTTTTTCTTCTGGTGGAAGTTTTATTAATTCATTGTGATTATTTTTAAGCAGTTGGCAGGGAAGTGAATAGATGCTTTACTTCTCCAGAAGGCTTATGGAATAGAATTGCATAACTTTGTACTTTTCCTATGCAAAGTAGAATAAATTGGATGTAAATAGTCTATGAAAGATTCTGTGGTTTCTTTGGACTCTTTTTTATACCAAATAAATCCAGTGACTATAAAATGACCTCTGCTGCCATGAATTGCCTCACTGAGGGAGGAAGGAGGAGAAATTTGTGTAGAAATACTGTGGCAAAGCAGGAGCTGGAAGTCCTGTCCTAGGAGCTCTAATAAGGTTGCAGCTAGCAGCAATGTGTCCTGAACAACAGCTCTCTAATCTTTTAAATGGTGCCTGTATGCGCTCAGAAAGTTATTATATTTGTGCATTCTTGTTTCTGTGTTGTTAGACTGTTTAATTGTCCCCCCCCTTCCCTTTTTGTTTTCTAGATGTGATGAAAATAGGTAGAGCTGAAATTCTGCTGAGGCAAGGCCAATGTTTGTTGCTAGATTGCTTATAGGATTAGGAAGTGTTTCTCAGTAGGTTCCCAATGGTTTGTGTGTAAACATGGTATTCAGGGGATTGTACCAAATTCTGGTGACGTTGATTGAGATGTGAATTCTGACAGCTTTTGGTACAGGGCCTTTTCTTTGCCCTCAGTCAGGGTAGCTGCTATGCCTTTGTGTGTCATCTACTTCCCTCTAACATGAGCATAACCGTTACAGCCTACACCTCTGTCACATAGAAGCAAAATGGCTGTAACAGGTACTTTTTGTTTTAAGTAACTGGATTACATGCAGTTGCTAAGTGTGGGCGCTTGTCTATTGCTTATACCCACAGTGAAGGAGCTTCATGTTTTCTTCGTTAGCTTCAGCCATGTTAGTACAACATGTAAAATGACTTATTGAGTTATCTTTCTTAGTTAGACCTTGATTAAACACCAGAAGTGGTGTTTGACTTTGAGTAAAGGAATTTTATTTCTTATAAGGCTTTTTGTTTGTGGTGGCTGGGCTCTGTAGAATCCTTGACATGATTTTCATTCTTCCCTGCAGAAAACTGAGATGCTGCTCAGGTTGGGAGCATGGGACACCTCCTGGGACAAGTACTGGGTGATGTGGTGATTTGCTTTCATTAGAGATGATAAACTGTGGAGTTTTCTCATCTTTATGTAGGTTGTATGAGCCAAAATAGTTTACATTTTCTAAGAAAGAAGATGTGTGTGTGTGTGTTGTTAGTATTCTCTCATGGTAATAGTTGTGACACAAATACGTTTGGTTTTGTCCTGCTGCCCAGAGAAGTATTGATTGTGCAGGGTCTTTTCCCCAGAGAAGGCCTCACTCTTGTGAGGTGAGCCCCTGCAGAGCATTGCTGCAGTAGCCAGCTCTGAGTGCCTGGTAGCTGTGGGTACTTGAAACTCACTTTAAAACTGTTGTTTTGTTTAGGAGCTTTCAGTATTGCGGTTCAGACTTACCTTTTTTTCTGTCTGTAACTCCCTGATTTCACTGAAAATGCTCAGTTTTTAAGGAAGTTTTCTTTCCTCTGAACATGAGGTGCAAGGCC
The DNA here is from genome assembly GCA_032466535.1 of Forpus xanthops. Classification (NCBI taxonomy): domain Eukaryota; kingdom Metazoa; phylum Chordata; class Aves; order Psittaciformes; family Psittacidae; genus Forpus; species Forpus xanthops. Next base: position 10,320 of record JASSUY010010002.1, on the reverse strand, counting down.
TGCTGGGGTCAACTTTTGTGGTAAATGGCAACTGATGATGAAGAGAGTCTCCATGAAGAAACGGGAGTTGAAGTAAGAAATAATTCAGTGCATAGCTTAGATGGAGATCACAAATACCCTGTTTCTGTGACAGATGGTAGTAATTTGGGGCTCTTACTTGAGCAAACTGATGCCAGACTCGATGAGCTGTTACAGGTTTCCAAGGAGAAGGCTGCGGTTCTCACAGCTGTTTAAAGCATGCTGCTTCACCCTAGTTTTCTCACTGTTCTCTTTTTCTGTTTTCAGGATTGTTGCCTGCCCCATCAGGCTTTGTGGTGTTGCTTGGTGCACTTTCCTTTTGCTAATGCCTCAACAATAGTCACCATTGTTTTTACCCATTATTGACCGCTTGGATGCCTCTTTAAAAGCTCTGTGCTTCAGGGAAAAGGAGAGGTGCCTTCTGTGGGACAAGTATGAAGAAAGCCTGGGGATCAGTAAAACTTTTTCCCTCCTCCTCCTCCAGCATGCTGAGTCAGCATTCGAGGGGGGGGGGGGGGGGGGGGGGGGGGGGGGGGGGGGGGGGGGGGGGGGGGGGGG
>JASSUY010010001.1:0-11892 GCA_032466535.1 Forpus xanthops | reverse complement strand
GGGTGACATGGTTTAGTGTGAGGTGTCCCTGCCCCTGGCAGGGGGGTTGGAACTAGATGATCTTAAGGTCCTTTCCATCCCTAACTATTCTATGATTCTGTGTAGGAGAATGTTCACTTGATGTGTCTGTTCTTATTTGGGTACCGCAAAGCAAAATATTCCCTAGCAGAGCAAAACAACCTGCTCTGATCCAAGTTCTCAGCCAAAGAAGAAAACACAAGTCTCCTTGAAGATTTCAGTATGGCTCTTAATCTCATGTGGATGTGGTTGGGGTGACAGTGACAGCCACCAGTGCAGAACTTCAAGACAGATGTGTATGGATTGGTGGTGGGAAACATACCAGTACTATCATATCTGTAACCATGGGAAGTAAACCACAGTCTGGTACTCTGGTAGCACCTAGGAAGATGCCTGGGTCACTGGTTGCTGGCATTACCAGACTTAGGCCACCTTGTTTATGCTTATCAATCCCTTCAATTAAATACAGGGTTAGTTCCGTAGAATTTCTGGAACATGAAGTAAAAGGCATGTATATGAAAAAACTTAGGTCATTTTAGGCATTATAGTGATCCTTTAAAGGATTCCTGAAGTAATTAGTGGTGTTTGAGGATTTTTTGTTCGTTTGTTTTGTTGATTTTGTGGGTGAGTTTTTTTTGTTTTCTTTCACCAAAACTAAGTTGTATTGAGAACATTTTGTGGGCATAAAAATTCTGTTTCTATTGTTTATAATTGTAACGTAAAAATGTGGTTTATGACTTCTACAATATATGAACTGGAAGATTTCTTGTGTTGTAATTAATCTATTACTAAACATTGGTTTTCTTTATGATCTTTTAGCAGCAGTTTTGTTTGCTATATGCTTTCCATGCTTTTGGGGATATAAATATTTAATGATTCCTCTTAAAGCAATAACTTCAGATGTCAGTGTATAACATTTGAGAAGAATGAAGCATGTACCAAAGCATAAACTACATTATTTATGTGATTTATTTTTTTTTAATGTCTTGCGGAGCTAGCATCTAGTTTTCCACAGACAAACAATATAGATTTCATCTCACAAAGTGTCCTGTCTGAAGATGCAGTTGCAACTGTTGGTAAAGGTATTATAAAACCAAAATCATCTCCTACTTTTCATAATGTCGTCAAAATGAGGGACGATGTAACTTTATAGAGTGGGAGAAGGAAAATTAGATTCTGCACATTTTAGATTGTGAACAATCTCCAGTTTAAATGGGAATATTACACATTACACTTGAAAGTTTTGCAGTTACTCGATATGCTGTCCTATTCCAACAACAAAGAATAGCAGCATGTTATGAAGATAGGTCTTGGTTCCTGTCCAGTGTGCCCTCATGTACATACATCCACCCTACTTGGTAAAATAAAGTAAGAGTAGTTACAGGTGGAGATTGTCACTAAATAGTATAATAGCAGTGATTTATCTTCTTGGATTACTTTTGGTTTTCTTTAGACTTTACTAAGTTCTGCTGAATAAAATAGTTATTTTGGTGAGGGCATAACATGATATGCCTTTCAGGTGTTTCTGGAAATCCTCCTGTAGAAGTGTACAGACAGTCTCCAGCATGTATAGCAAATGGAGATGACCAAGCTTTGGATGAGACGAGTGAGCTGTCATCAGGTACCTGTGGGAGAAGCATTCAGAAGAAGAGAGCTTCTAATTTCTACATTGAAAATGAAGAAGAAGAAGTAAGAATTTCAGAACTTTTTTTATTGTCTTGCTTCCTTGTTCTATGTGTATGAATACAGCTCAATACAGTGTTGTAGTCTCTATGTTGCAGTGAACAAGAGTTTGATTAAAATAGCCTATAGCCAGCAAGCTGCTTCTCCCTGCTTTTTTCGGTTTGGTTCCGCTTGGATATAACAGCAAATTGCTATGTCAGAAGCTTCCCACCTAACTTGGATGCCTGTGGGAGAAGGGCTGCAGGAGATAATGAAGCTGGAAAATGTCCTCTTTGGCTCCCACAGTGCATGGAAATGTGGAAGGACGAATTGGCTGGTTTTGATCATGTCTTTTTTCTTGTTTTTTTTCCAATGGACGCTTTAATCTGGCTCCATTCATAACCATTTTAAAAACCAGTGTCTGAATATCTGCCCCATCATATGGTTTCCTGAGGAGTGGTGCCGCTTTATTACATGCTGTTTACATCTCTTATAAAGAAGAACAGGTTTTATCTGAATGAAGTGTGATGCAAATTTTGGAAAATTTGAAATTTAAATCTGAAGTCTTTCTGAAAGCATTTAAAATAATATTCTGAGATGACTAAAAAGTTAAGGGTAAAGAGTGTCTTAGTTTTCTGATCTCCACTGAAGATATGAATACTTGGAGAGATCAATTTCAGCGGTGTAAATGGAGAAATGTATTAAATTTTACTAAGTTTTCATGAGGAACTGCAAAAGTCTTAAACATATAAAAGACTAGGGACAGATCACTCTGTTAAAAAAACAAACAAACAAACCAGCAACCCTGTGTGCTTAAATGTGAGTTTGCCCAGCCTGAGTATTCATTAGCTAAAACTCCAAGAAACAACACAGCGTTGCCAAGGAATAGAAGATCTTTTCTCATAGACCTTAATTCTCTAACTGTTCAGATATTCTAGAGTAACTGATTATTTCCCTTAAACATTTAACCCTGGAACGCTGCTTCTTTATGCCTGTAGGACCACTTACTGTGCAGAAAGCATGCATTCAGAGCTTTTTGGGATTGGATTTAATATTTGTGTGAATAATTTCCTTTAGAGTAATGGTGAAAATAATAATTTTCCATGCTTACCTTAGACAATATAAAGAACTGGGTGAGTTATTGAGTAATTTGTGCATTATATTGCATATTATAATGGGTGAATAAATTTTTTGCAGAAGAAAGTTACCTTGTCAAAATCTGCCCCGAATAAGATGAAGCGGAATAGAAGAAAAGAAAAAGAATACAATCATAAAGAGTATCAGGAAGTCACAGACCTCGGAGGAAAGGATCAAAAACCTTGGGAAAGCCCTGAACCAGATGAACCAGAGATAATGACAGCAGAAAGTAAGAATCAGTGTTTGTCTTGAATAATACACTTTTCAATGCTGCTGAAAAGCAAATGAAAATTCTTTGATAACTACAAAAAAATCGTGACTGTTTAGTGTGAATAGGGTATTACTAGAATTTATTTTACACTGTAGTTTACTCTTTAGTTATTTGTCGCCAGCCTTATAAAGCAAATGGTGGAGAGTAAAGCACTTATGAGAAATATTTGAAAGACTAGTTAAGAAAAAATTCAGAAAACAAATTAGGACTGGAAATACTTGTGGGAGGTTTGGGTGTTTTTCTGTTTATTTGTTTTGTTTTTCTTCTGGTTAGTTGTTGTTGTAGTTCAGACATTTCCTACTATTTTCTAGAGTTAAAACTCTGTGGGGATATATTAACATCATCAAGAAATGTATCCTTGCCATTAGAAAATGTGGCCTTGAATCCTCCATTAAAAAAATCACCCAGCTTCAAGAAGGCAAAATGTCCACCCTTGCTACAATCTGGTAAGCTATTTCAGTAAACTAAATATGAAGATATTTGCACATGTGAAGTGGGGCAGTTCCAAAATACACTTGTGTTTATTATGAGTTACTTGTACAACAGACAGTCCTGAGGTGCTCTAGAAGGTTAGTAATTTTGGGGTGGTGATGACGGAGATTTGAATTCATCAACATGTGTATCTAGTTTTGCACTAAGCAATCCACTATATTCGTGTTTCAGACTCTTTAAAGTGGTGATTGAAAAAAAATTCATTCACGTGTATGAAATAGTGAGTGATCAAGGTTGTAATTGAGAAAGCTGTCCTTTTGAAAACCTGGTCCCTTACTAGCAGCCATCTGTGACTCAAACATTTCATATTTCCTTCCTTGGAATGAATTAGTTTTTTCAGATTATGCTAATTATTTCTTATACTTCATGACTTTGCAGATGATATTTCTCTTAGGGCACAAGGATACTATAATGATCAGAGCCCATCAGTCACAGGAGTAAAGGACACATCAGAACTGCGTCCCTTTTCAAAACCAGAAATGGCACTGACAGAAGCCTTGACACTTCTAGCTAATGATGACTGGTAAGTATAAACAGGTCTGCAACCTGGATGTAATGTAGAAGGTATTTATTTTGATAACTTTAAAAACAAACAAAAAACCCAAAATAAAACAGCAAAAAGGGCATAACATAAAAAATAGTGAGAAGAATTGCAAGTCATATATTAAAAGAGAAAAAGTTTTTTTCAGTCACTGTGACTGTTGTAAATTGAGGCTTTCAGAGGCTTGTGGACATATGTAAGTTTAAGCATTGCTCCAGAGGGGACCCCCACCATTATCTTCCCATCACTTCCTATCGAACATAAGGCTTCAGTGGTGTCTGGCTGGCAAAATGGGGCTACAATGCTGTAGTAATGCCAGTAGTGCAAGCTGTGAACAGAACTGTAGAAAAGAATTAAGAGATCTGTACAGTAAAATAACCCTGCTATTGCATTAAGAGAAAGACTTGCATTCAAAGAATTTTGTGCATTATATGCCATTGCTTAATTTTACAATCTAATTTGTTTACCGTTTGTTTTTTGGAATTCTAGGTTTTAATATTTTTAAAAAAAATTGCAAATTGAATTAATTATTTGTGTTTGAATTATTTTTTTCTTGTTTTTTTACATAGGGAGAAAAAAATCGAAGGTCTGAATTTCATTAGACGTTTGTCTGTCCACCATCCAACTGTTCTGACTGCAAAGCTATGTGAAACAAACCTGGCTGTGGCTCAAGAGGTTAAACTTTACTATCAGAGTATTTCACTGGCTGTGTGGTTGTATGTATTGTATAGTTCTTAGATAAGCTGAAATCTGATAAGGATGAGTTTGTGTTCAGCAGAGGAGCTCATACTTCAGATACTAACACTTGATCTTATTTACTAAAAGACTGAAAATATTTTGGTAACATTTTTCATGTGTATGTATTTTAATTCTCACACATTGTACATCAAATTAGAAATATATTTCTCAGTTGCTTTTAATATTAGTTAAAAATTACAAAGGGAAACATTAAGTTTTGTTTATTTTACAGTATATTTTATAAACATTATTCATTGTTTGTTTGGGTTTTTCCTGTGTGCAGGTCAAGAATTTACGCTCAGGTGTTTCTCGAGCTGCTGTGGTCTGTTTAGGGGATTTGTTCACCTACCTGAAAAAGAGCATGGATCGAGAACTAGATTACACAGTACAAGTCCTTTTGCACAAAGCTGGTGATTCCAACACATTTATAAGGGAAGAGGTAGACAAAGCACTGAAGGCAATGTTTAATAATGTGACTCCAGAACGTGCACTTTGTTCTCTTATAGATGGAGGGCAAAGGTAATTCTTATAAAAACTTTATATAGAAATAACTTGTGAATAGGTTAAGTTTAGCTAATATAGTTATTTTAAAAGAAAAATAAAAACAGAATAGGCAGAACTTTGAATATATATTAAGTCAGCTCTGCAAAAATTCTACCTAGGGCAATGTTCATTGTTGTAGAAGTAAAATGTAGACCCCCAAACCTTCTCTTTCTATACATTATGTTAAAAGTTGGCTGTTGATTTTTGGAGCTTGCTATATTTTCTCATAATTTTGCAACACAAGTAATTTTATTCGCTTTTAGTGTAATGTTCTTCAGAAACTATTTTGCTTTGCTTAGTAAAGCTCACATAGCATTCTCATTTTGCATTTGCTCTGCAATTAAATGACTGTCTTTTCAGTTTTCAGCACTATTTTTTATTCAGAAAGGTGATTTATAACTTACAGTTCTCCAACTGCAGCTGTCTTGGTTGATTTCCTGTTCTCTACACTTAACTGGTTAATAGTCCTTTTGTCTGCATTTTAATTTCCTTTACAGTAGTGGTGGTCATTATTTTCTTCCGTGCCTGAAACACAACAAGCCCCTATTTCTGGTTGCATGCTTTGATTTTGACCTCTAGCTTGCCTCAGTCTGTAGTAGAAGTTGACTTCCTTTCTTTCACTTTCCCTATGAAGTATGTTGTTCTTTTTCTTTTATACCCTCATATATCCACTTGATGAAGACATTAGGCATTCCGGTACATTAGATATATACATCTGCTCGAACTTAATCTTTTATCTATCTGTCATCACCTAGATGACATTTAATAGGCTACAGTTCTCATCCCTTCCATTAAGTATTTCAGATGCCACATTATGAATCAATCCTTAAGATTTGTAGCTGTGCAGAAAATCTTAGCCTTGATTCAAAATTTTTTGTTTCCTATTTTGTTTTCTGGGAAGCTGGTTGTTGTGGTGTATGTGGATTCTGTCTCCTAAAAGCCAGTGGGAACAATACTGCAATTACCTGAACTTCAAACTGAGAGGCAAATATCAGCCACGGGACTTAAATTATTTATCAGTCATGCTTGTATGTAGGGTTGGTTTGGTTTTTTTAGTGAATTTAAGAGCAGCAGGCAGTTACTGCACACTGCTTTAGTTCAGACGCCATGTTAAGTAGTCTGTTCATGTACTTTCATCTTGTCTTCAGAAATCCTTGGACAAGCAATACTTATGATCATAATTGGCTACATTGTATCTCCCCATTTTCAATGGCAGATTCAAATACACTGAACTATCCTTATGAATTTTTAGACTTTTAGATTTTTAGAATTTTTTGACCCACCCAATTTGTGAACTCAGATATCTAAGGCATCAAAATTATCTGAGCAGTGAGCCCAAATACAGCATTTGAAGCAGGGATTAAATTCTTCACAATTAAGAAGACTTCAATCAAACAGTATGTTTGTAATGTGTAACACATCAGTGGATTGCCTAACTAGCACTGTGAGTTACAGATTTTTATCATTGGCCTTAGGATACTCTGGCTGTATGAGCGACAAAACCCATGCAGCACATTCGGAGCTGTTGACTCTAGAGGCTGTAACACTGAATATGAGAATTACCTTTCAAAGTGGAAATTTGGGAGAAAAATTATATGTCTTCAGTATGAGGTTGGAAGGGTTCTGTTGGACACAACTGCAATTACACAAAGGATATATTTCCTAAATTTGGCAATTTTTGCTCTAAAAATATTGGACTATTGCTGTAAAATCACCTCTATGAGTAGGTGCTTGATCCAAGAGCATGATTCTGAAACTTATCTCAAAATGAGTTCAGAAATTTTGAAATTGTGTTTCTTATCTATGTGAACTGAGTTTAATTCTGAGGTCTTACATGCATACAAAAAGATTTGTAACTATTCTGCATGAGCAGCAGGCATTCATGGGGAACGGGGGCTTGTTTGCTTCCGTGGAGTGCGGGTTTTGCACCTTCTGGTTCTTGTTTTCCATTTGGTGCATGCAGCAGAAGTTAAGGCTGTTACCGTTTCCCTTCTCCTGAGACATGTGGCTGCTATACAGACATAACTGCAAGTACTGAGCATAAGCCAAAACTAGTCGTAAGCTAGTCTTAAACTTGGTAGTGCAGCAACAGCTTGAGAGGATGGCTGCATTAGCAGGGAGCTCAGCATGGCAGCTGGAGAGATTTTGCAGCCTGGGGTGACTTCTGAGCTGACACATTTTGTAGTTGGAATAGACACAGTTTGTTGTCTTCGTGCAAACTGAAGCTGCTTTGTAAAGTATAATTTAGTGGTAGTTTTATATCCAGTAAGGCTGCGGTAATTTGTGGAACTGGAGAAAATGAAATCTTGGTGAAATGGGAACACAGTCATTCAGGAACAGCACTGGACATTCATATCAAACTGAAAAGCTGGGAGCCACTGATGTGGCTTCAAAGTCAGTTCTGTGCCTTAGCTCTCTTCCAAGCCTGTTTCTCCTGATGCATCATATAAATGCTTCATTGACTGTGCAGTGAAACTTTCCTCAAAGTAGAGTTTTTAATCCAAAGATAAAAATAAAACTGGAAAAGTTTGACTTTGCAGAATTGTGTACTCTGAAATGTGGGATCAGTAGGTATAGCAGAACTTATTTTGAAACTTAATTCAAGCTTTTCTCTCATTTTCATCAGCATAGGTGTTTGAGATTTTAAGTGAATGAAATGAAATTAAATGGATTACCCCTTTAAGTAAAGTTGTCTGTGCTGCACATCTCTGTATGACCAGAATAAGGATCTGCATATCAGCAGTATAGTACTTGCAGGTTATGCTAAAGATGAAAAAGAGAAAAAAAAAAACCAAACTTGTATAATCTATTTGGTAGAGCACATAAATACTGCTGTTTGACTCCTGAGAGGAGTTTTTGCTAAGCAGCTGTGTTTTCTTTAGCCACCTGAATTCAGCTGTGAGAAGATGCACAGCTCAGCACCTCTCAGACACTGTAGAACGTATGGGCCTGGACTGGATTCTGTCTGGAACCAACGCTGTCGCTGATCGGCTTTTCCCTGCAGTAGTCAGGTTTACACAGGATAGTTCACAACAAACAAGGTTAGTAAGTTTAATAGTTAAGATAAGCACATTCCAGGTGGCTGAATCATAGTCACAGGATCATGGAATGGTTTGGGCTGGAAGGGACATTAAAGATTATGTAGTTCCACCTCCCTGCCATGGGCAGGGACACTTTTCACTAGACCAGGTTGCTGCAAGCCCCATCCAACCTGGCTTTGAACACTGGCAGGGATGGGGTACCCACAGCTTCTCTGGACAACCTCTGACAGTGCCTCACCACCCTCACAGTGAAGAAGTTCTTCCTAATATCTAATCTAAATCCACACTCTCAGTTTAAAGCCATTCTCCCTTGTCCTACCACTACATGCCCATGTCAAAAACCTCTTTCCAGCTTTCTTACCAGTCACTTTAGGTACTAGAAGCTGCTGTAAGGTCTCCCCAGAGCTTTCTCTTCTCCAGGCTGAACAACTCCAGCTCTCTCAGCCAGTCTCCACAAGAGAGGTGCTTCAGCCCTCAGAGCACTTTCCTTGGCCTCTTTTGGTCTTGGTCTAAGAGGTCCATGCCCTCCTTATTTTGAAGGCCCTAGTGCTGGATGCAGTGATGCAAGTGGGGTCTCACCACAGTGGAGTAGAGGGGATGAATCCCTTCTCACGACCTGCCAGCCATGCTGCTGGTGATGCATCCTAGCATATGGTTGGCTTTCTGGGCTGCAAGCACACTGCAGGCACAGGGCCTCAAAGGACATACTCCATTGGGCACAGATGAGATACAGGACACAGAGGGATTGCTGGCACTGGAATCCATGCTGTCTGACTGATAAGGCTTGACCATCCTATTTAAAGACATCTGAAATGGAAGATTGTTCTCATTAATTTCGTCAGTTGCTGATTATTAAATAGTGATTCTTGAGCACAGTTTTTTTTTGCTTTTTTGTTTGTTTTTTTTTTTGTGGGAGAATGAAATGTGTGTCTAGATCTATATATAGTAATCTGTCTGTACTTTAATATTTTGGAATTACACATCTATAATTAGAGATACAAAGGAAATCTGTGTTTACAGCTGTAGATGTTGTGGTCTGTTGCCCTGCAGGTATTATGGTCGAAAGATGCTCTTCAGTATGATGAGTCATCCTGATTTTGATAAAACAGTTGAGAAATATGTGTTGAGCAAGGATTTGCCTTATATTAGGGAATCTATTAACAACCTACGCAAAAAGGTATGTGGAAAAGCTCTTGTTTAACAGCTGAGAAATGTAAATGCGTACTAGTGACGGGTAGACAATGAAACTACAGTGAAAGAGGGCAGAGCATTCAGAGCAAGCCAAGTAATCAAGTAACTGCAGCATGGTAAGTTGCTGCTTGTTAGCTACCCTCTGCTTGCTTTTACTGCTTACAGATACACTGAACGAGATGTACTTTGCTGCTTTTTATAGCTTTTTTTCTCTAGCAGAGCAGAACTGTACCAGCCATGTTAATTAACAGTTGCACCTCTGTTCAGGGTTTGGATGGACTGCCATCAGATACTCCCTCAGCAAAAAGAAGACATTCCCATACTAGTAGCATTGGACATTTGAGAAAAACTGTCAACATCACTGACAGGTAATCATCTGCACTGTTTTACCTTGCTAGTAACTTAATGTCTAGGACACTAGCCTCACTGCAAGCAGAGAGCACAAAAACATTCACAGCAGGGTTGTGAAAAGTAAACATACCTTCAGGAAATGGAAAAACTTGACATGTCCCAGATAAGCTTTTTTAAATGGGGTAACTGGTAATATTAAAATAGCTTTTTGCACTTTGAAGTTAACTTGCCTAATTACTGCCTTTGAAATATACACACAGTGCACAAACCACTTGTATTTCATAGTAGGTCCATGTTATCATCAGTTAAAAGATATTGCTGTTCAGACTCTATAGAAAAAACATGTCTAATGGTAGCCACAGTACAGATTATTTGTGCACTTTTCTGAACACCAAGTATTTAGATCCTCACCAGGGATGCTGAAGGTTTTAGATGATACTGTGTCGCTTTTTAGTTGTCTAAATGCAGAGAACAAAACATGTTACAATTGTTAAACAGAAAATTAAACAGTGTGGAAATAAACACAATATTAAAAAATGGAAATAAGAGCGTTATCATATATTCAAAAAACACAGTGATGTGTTTAAAGGCATAAAAACATAAAAATATACACTTTTAATAAGCCCTAACTCCTAGAATCTGGTAGAGTGTAACATATTCTTTTACAGAAAACACTGAAATTTTGAGGGTGAAACTCCTATTTCAGTGTGCTTATGTGTTCACTAAGTAACTTCTCCTTTCCAACAGAGAGACTACAGAAACCTCTGAGGTCATAAGAAAAACAGCTCCTCGTAATTTACAAGAAAATGAAGAATGTGTTAAAGGCATTATAGGTTTATTGAATGCGAAGGACTTCCAGGATCGAATATGTGGCATTAAGCAGCTGTTATTTGATGTAGAGAACAATCAAGACTTTGTTGTTGCAAACATTTTTAAGGTAACTGTATGAAAATATTTTATTTCAAAGGTCTTTAGATCTGCTTCCTGATAAAAATCTTTGCTCCCTCATTCAATAAGAATGTCTGATTAACAGAAAAATAGTGTGAAATAGGTGAGATATGCTCCAGGGTGAGCTATGCAAGCTACAAAGGTAGTAAAGGAAGCAAACAGGATGAAGAAGCTGGAAGTTTTCACTTAGAGATAGCAAGCACTCTTTATTCCTGCAATACTGCAGGCAAGTTTTCATGCCATGGCTGAATAAATATCAAAATACTGGAACAGCTTACAGAAAGAGCAGCAAGGATTAATCAAGATCTGAAAAACTGTCTGAAACACAACTGCAAATTCTGCCTGCTTGCTTTGCCTAGGAGAATGTGAAGAAAGGTCTTTGTTATGATAGAGCTTGCAGTAAATATCCTTTGTAACAGGAAACAAACTTCTGTAGGGGAAAAATACTATGATGAGGTCCAAGAGTTGTAAACTAGAGATAGAGATAATGAAAGGAAAACCAAGATTGTCGTCTAACAATGCAACATCTCTGCTGTGGAACTATGAAATACTTCTGTGGAACTTAGCAGTATCTTAAATATGAATGGTTTTGAAATCTTTAAAACATACTTTCTATAAATACAGCTGTGTCTTGCTAAAAGTATTTGCTTTCAGAAAATATTAGTCATACTGAAAGTTACAGGTGGCTATTTTGCCTTCTTTACATTGTACAGGAATGATGCAAATTCAGATGAGGTGAGGCACAGTTGAATAATACACAGTATAAAGATATCAATGTTGCTTAACTTGCCCAAAAACGTATCTCAGGTATTTGCATATTAGAGCCATCTTTTGCCAAGATGGACAATCAAAGTACAACAATAAAACAGGAAATTATTGTATACCTGTCATGGGTTCAGCAGCAGCAGTCATTTTTCCCCTTTAAGCAGTAGCTGGTGTAGCACTGTGTTTTGGATTTT